>CANYCX010078678.1:0-13486 GCA_948193385.1 Breynia disticha f. nivosa
TGTTAAGAAGAGGGTGAAATTCCGGGCACTTGTTGGAAGTTGATTCTAAGTGTTATAATACTTTTTTTATTACAAAAAGCGGGAGCGCACCCAAGAAACCGGACAAGGAGCCAGTGTCTAGCCAGGTTGGAGGGGATGAGATTCGAACGGCACAAGTGGAATCTAGGATCCCTTCAACCAGTTGAGTTAAGCCCTCAAAGGAGTCGGTTCTAATGCTAATTGGTAAATATGTGAATGTGGAAAGAGAGGATGGCCTTAATCTCTTGTGTCTGAAACCCTCAGCTTATTTCTCTCCATCCTCATCCTGAAGTGTTTTCAGGTACCCGTCTTGTTTACTCTTTCAGTTCTCTGAAATAAAATTGTGCAATGCATGAAATTTGCAGTTATTTAAGTTAATTGTTGGGCTGATAATTTTTAATCTAATAACACGATTAATAAGTACATAATTAGACACAATCACACGACATGAATTGCACAAATTTAATTTATGTAATATTTATGTTATAAATAATGATATTTGATAGAAAAATAACTGATTCGATTACTATCAACCAACCTAAATTGTCACTCCGAGTTAGCTGCTCCAAGTTTTGTTCTTGTTTTAGATAGACTTGAAAACATGAAGAAATAACATGGTCGTGAGCAGCACTGCTACTATGCAACTGCTTTTCTCCTCGATCACAAACTCTCCTCTCTGGTTTTGTTATTTAAGGTTGTGCATTCTTTAACTGAGCAAGGGATGCCATTCTTGGACGGACCAAAGAATGAATTACATCCTCAATCTCTGTTCTTAGTATCGTCAATGAACTTTTCCTTCAGAGCCTCTATGTCATGGTTCTATAATAACGTAGGAACTTCCTACGACATCTTGCTATTCTAACACATTCTGAATTTTCGCCCGATCAAAGGTTCGAACAACACATTGAAGGAGTGAGTTTAATTGATCCCTGTGTGTCTGTAGCAACGTTAGATGAGATATATAGATTCTAACTTGCTGGTTTGTCAGGTCTCTTTGAGACTCTCTCCTCTTATTTCGTGGGTTAGTTCGACTTCTTTTCTAAATTCTGCTCATGTATGTACATACTGAATATTCGTGGAGTTTTTGCCATTAAACTTAAGTTCCTGATTCAACTTATTGTCGGAAGGGACAAAGGTGAAGAGAGTCGGAAGTTAATTAAAAAAAATTGTTGTCCCTTTTAGTAATTTTAACTTTTAAGGGAGGTTAGATAGCGTAAAAATTCAATTTTTTTATTAAAAAATCTTTACCTCCTAATTTAAAGATTAATGAAAATAAATTTAGTCTATTATTTTATATATATATATATATATTTATAGTAATGATATATACATAATATTTTTTAAATCATAAAAAGATCATATTAACTCATTTACATAATTTTTTCAAAAATTATATTTAAACAACAAACTCACCAACAGACACTTACAACTTCAGCTTCGCAATTCGATGGATCGATAGAATAATTTTGTATTAGATGTATATTTACATCGATATTGATAACATCATTTAAAAATATAATATGATTTAAAGTTTAATTTTGAATTTAAATTTTAAATGAATTCTAGTACATTTAGGACTATGTATTGTACAGATAAGATGTTACATTTTTAAATTTTAGATGAATTCTAATACAATTAAGACTACATATTCTAGCACATTTAAAATTTTACAGATAAGATGTTACATAATTTTAATACAGTTAGAACACATAATATAATTATATATATATATATATGTTTGTTCCACATTATATGTCGTTTTACACTTCCATTATAGTGTTTTAATATTATTTTCATTAGTTTTATATTTTCAATACAAATTTAATTTAACAATTTTTTGATTTTCTCAAGTCGGAAGGTATAATAGTTAATTAAACATAAATTTAAGATATATTAAATATATTTTTAATCTGTTTATAAAAATTTTAAACGATATTTATTGTGAGACGTGAGAGTAGTTTATTTCAGCAACAGAGAAAGAGAAAGAAATGAGTAATAAAGGTGAGATTTTTGGCATGCTGCCGACACATGAATGGATTATTTCTCTCCCTCTCTCTCCTATCATCAACCAAATCCACTTTCTAATTAATTATTATTTTCTCATTATTCTTATTTATTTTAATCTTTTTTATATTTTCAAATACTTTTAACGCATGCTACTCAAAATCCCACATGCCTTTTTTTTTTCTGCTCGTTACCTTATTTGTTCAATAAATTGTTCATCTTTAAATTTAGTAAATTGAATAAATAATTCCAAGCGTTCATATGTAAATATGGAAATTTCTTATCTGTTTAATTTTTTTACTATTCTTATAAATAAACTCATTCATGTTTATTCTAATTAAAAATATTTCCTTTCTATATATAATTGTCTATTTTATAAAATTAATTTATTCTAAATATGTGAAAATGTATTTTTTTTTTGTATTTTATTCTGTTCATCCTAAAATAAATTTTATTTATTCTAATATTATTTTTATTAATGTTACAATTGTAATACAAATTTAATTTGATCGTTTTTATATATTCAAATAAAAATATCATAATTAATAAAAAATTAACTCAAAAAATATTAAATATATTATTTCAATCTGTATGTAAAATATTAAACGATACCAATTTTAAGACGAAAAGAATAGTTAAAAAAAATTCGAAATCCTGGTTGTAGTAAATAAGACATGCAGATTCATTGCACATGTAACATTATACATATCAACAGACGACAAAAGAAAGATGTCTGAAAATTACGCATAATAAGACAGAAAAAAGAGGACATTCGTCATTCATGGACTGCTAAAAGCTTCGTCAAACTTGCTTCATCAGTTACGACCAAATTAACTTTACTATAATTCCTTGCTTTATTTCTACACCTCTCACTCTAAATTTTGTCTTCTTTTCTTCACTCACTCGTCAAACTTCGTGTTTTACAAGCTTCACTTCATTTCCACAAAAAGAATCAGTGAAATGTGCTAACTTTTGTTTCTTTCGCTTGAATTCCCATCTGGGTTTTGGTTTTCGCACTCTCTTTTGTGCATTACCATGTTAAAGTCTTGGTTTTTGTGGGAGTTTTGAGGTACATTGGAGAATGAGTAGTGGTAGTATTGTGAAAGTGAGAATGGTATGGGGTTTGTTGTTGTTGTTGAGTTGTGTAAAGTTCTGTCGTAGTGTAACAGATCCTGGTGACTTGAAGGTCTTGATGGATTTCAAGAATGGATTGGACAATCCAGAGCTTTTGAAATGGCCGGAAAATGGTGATGATCCTTGCGGGCCACCTCCATGGCCTCATCTGTTTTGCTCTAATGGGAGAGTCACTCAAATTCAGGTTCAAAACCTGGGTTTGAAAGGACCTCTTCCTCAGAATTTTAATCAGCTTACAAAGTTGTATAACATTGGTCTGCAAAGGAACCAATTTCGTGGAAAGTTACCAACTTTTAGAGGGTTGTCAGAATTAGAGTTTGCATTTCTTGATTTCAACGAGTTTGATACAATTCCATCAGATTTCTTTGAAGGGCTAAGTAGTATAAGAGTGTTGGCCTTGGATTTTAACCCTCTTAACAAGACAAATGGATGGTCTATTCCTGTTGAGTTAGAAAATTATACTCAGTTAACTAATCTTTCATTGGCAGGGTGCAATTTAGTAGGTCCAATTCCTGATTTTCTGGGAAACTTGGCTTCACTTACTAAGCTGATACTTTCAAATAACAGGTTATCAGGTGAAGTTCCAGTCACATTTGGACAATCCCTGGTGTCAATTCTGTGGTTGAATAATCAAGAAGGTGGAGGCTTGACTGGAACAATTGATGTTATTGCTAATATGTCATCGTTGAGACAGGCTTGGCTTCATGGGAATTCATTCACCGGCACGATCCCGGAGAGCATTGGAGAATTGTCTCTGCTGAAAGATCTTGATCTTAATGGTAACCAGCTTGTTGGTAAGATTCCTCAGAGTTTGGCTGATATGGAGTTGGATAGTTTGGACATGAGTAACAATCAGCTAATGGGTCCTATACCGGAGTTTAAGGCAAGTAAATTTTCATATGAATCCAACTTGTTTTGTCAATCTAAACCTGGAGTTCAATGCGCTCCAGAAGTTAATGCACTTCTGGGGTTTCTTGATAGTGTGAATTATCCATCTGCTATTGCCTCTCAATGGTCTGGTAATGATCCCTGTGAAGGTCAATGGTTGGGGTTGAATTGTGTGAAATCCAAGGTTTCTGTTATAAGTTTGCCAAGGCATAATCTTACTGGTAGCATTAGTCCTTCAACAGCAAACTTAGATTCGCTAATTCAAATCAACCTTGGAGGAAACAAACTAACTGGTTCAATTCCTACAAATTTAACTGCTTTGAAGTCTTTAACTTTGCTAGATGTTAGTGGAAACAATCTTAGTCCTCCACTGCCTGAATTCCGGGAAAATGTAAAACTTGTTGTTCAAGGTAATCCACTTCTGACTTCTCCTCCTCCTCCCGGAAATCAGACTGAGCAACCTACTCCTAGTAATAGCACAGCTACCACTCCACCAATCAATCCTCCATATGGAGATACAAAGCCGCCGCCAAGATCCACCATCCAACCGACGCCTAGAATAGGCTCAAACCCTTCTATATCTGGAACTGTTCATGTTCCGATCCAACCCAAAAGTTCAAGAGGAGTTAAACTCGCGATAATAGCTGGAATAGTTGCTCTTTTAGCATTGATTATTGTGGTGGCTGCTCTGTCTCTGTATTGCTGCTTTAAGAAAAGGAAAAAGACTGCTGAGGCTCCAAGTTCTCTCGTGGTTCATCCTAGAGATCCATTTGATTCAGGAATTGTAAAGATAGCAGTTTCAAATAATACCACCGGGAGCTTATCCACTAAAACAGCTACTAGTTCAACAAGTAATGCTAGCAATCTGACAGAAAATTCACAGCTGATTGCGTCCAGTAACCTTGTCATATCGGTTCAAGTTCTTCGCAAGGGGACCAAAGATTTTGCTGCGGAAAATCAGCTTGGCTCTGGCGGATTTGGCATTGTTTATAAGGGTGAATTAGAAGATGGCACAAAAATAGCAGTAAAGAGGATGGAGGCTGGAATCATGAGCAGTAAAGCATTGGATGAATTTCAGGCTGAAATTTCTGTCCTTTCAAGGGTTCGCCATCGGCATTTGGTTTCTCTGCTAGGGTTCTCTGCTGAAGGTCAGGAAAGGCTTCTTGTTTACGAGTACATGTCTCAGGGTGCTTTAAGCAGGCATCTATTTCATTGGAAAAGTCTGAATCTGGAACCTCTATCTTGGAAAAGAAGGCTGAGCATTGCACTTGATGTTGCCAGAGGAATGGAATATCTTCATAGCATGGCCCGAAAAACATTTATTCATCGAGATCTTAAGTCATCCAACATTCTTCTCGATGAAGAATTTCACGCAAAGGTTTCAGATTTCGGTTTGGTTAAACTTGCCCCAAATGGAGAGAAGTCTGTTGTGACAAGACTTGCTGGAACATTTGGGTATCTTGCACCTGAATATGCTGGTAAGATTTCCTTCCCCGGTTCCCTATTAGTCTCTCAATAGACACTGAGAATTCCTGAGACACGAAATATTTGTTTGGCTGAAATTCAAGTGGAATTTTAAGGCCATTGATTTTTTTTACCGAGCTACGCTTTCTTCACATTTGATTGAATAGATTGCCCTAATTTATCAATTATGTTTAACCAATGTAATGGGATTTGTATGGCAGTCCAAACTGATCAACTTTTGTGTTTTTGCAGTCATGGGAAAGATAACAACCAAATCAGACGTGTTCAGCTATGGAGTGGTCTTGATGGAACTTCTGACGGGGCTTACAGCACTCGACGAGGAACGCTCTGAGGAAAGTCGGTACCTGGCAGAGTGGTTTTGGAGAATTAAATCAAACAAGGAGAAGCTTAGGGCAGCAATAGATCCAGCACTTCATCTAAACGAAGATACTTTGGAGAGCTGCATGACCACAGCTGAACTAGCTGGACATTGCACTGCTAGAGAGCCAAGGCACCGACCTGATATGGGTCATGTAGTGAATGTATTGGGTCCACTTGTGGAGAAGTGGAAACCAATTCATGAAGAATCAGAAGATATCAGTGGCATAGATTACAGTATGCCGCTCTCGCAGATGTTAAAAGACTGGCAAGATGCTGAGAAAACACAACAGAGTTCTAGTAGTATTGGAGACAGCAAGGGCAGTATTCCGGCAATACCTGCCGGATTCGTAGACTCCTTTACTTCAGCCGATGCTCGGTAACTGAACTCGAGTTTTTACATTTCCATGGGGTCAATTGCTTTATTTGCTGGTTGCTGATAAAGCATCTCATCTTGCTTGATAACCCAAGTTTTTAAATTTATCCTATGAAAGAAATTTTTATGACTTGTTTCTTCATCCTTTGAATTTACACAGTGAAGTGCAAGTGTAGATTCTAGATAGAGAACTGTTCGTTTCACTTTTTACACTTTATGTTCTTTTGGCTTATTCTTTTCGGAGTGGGGGCATTGTTTATTCGGGGGAGATTCGAAACTGGGAGCACACTCAGTCGAACCTCACATGGACTGAATTGTCAGTTCAACCAATATTTCGTGAGTAAGATCTTTTGGCTTATCAATAGATGAATTAAGTTTTCTGGTTTCTTCCCAATCATAGACGAATTCTTAATTTTTGTTGCGAACATGTCATATCAGATAAATACAAGAAAGTAATTCATTATTGATTAATTTTAAATTTTTTGTTACTAATCCTCGTTCGAGCCGGACAAGACCACAAAGGCAGTAAAAATTTCTTAACCAAATTTTAACGCAGCTGCCGAATTGTAATGTTTATACAAATTAATGATTTTATATTAAGTTTTAGAACGCATGTCGTTATCTATGACTATCTTAATAAGTATGGGCATGGCGATGCGAGAGCAACCTACTGCTGAACCAATCCTCTAAGTTAGCTGTGAAAATGGAAGACGCAATTGTTGTTTATTAAGAAATCGTTCTATAATAAATCTTTCTTGCTGGACCAGAGATTTCACCTTTTTTTTCTCCTTATTGCTTTAACAGTTCTCCTTATGAGGAAACCTCACAAACTCAGAATCTATCTGTTAGAGAAATTTTCCAGGAAAAGAACTTTGTGAGTACATGTAGCGTGACAACGACGTGATTATGAGCCTACGTACGTCAGGTTTAGTGGTAAGATTTGTTGACCTTTGCTTAAAAGATTTAAGGTCGAATCTCGTATACAGAGTTAGCTGCGGTATCTGGAGACAACCCCTTGTGGGTTTTCTCTGCCTTGAAGATGAACAAGTCCAGTCATCCTCCTAATTTTTTTCCTAACAAAATGTAATGACATGATTACGACACGAGCAACACATATGTTTTGAATATGTAAAATGATATCTCTATTTAATTCTCTACTTTACACGTTTTTCTGATTATTCCTGTCAATTCTTTTGATCACCCACACTGCCAAACCTTCACCAAACGTTAAGTTGGTTCAACTCCCACATCTCAACTTCATTACCATTCATCTCCTCCTTTATTTACAACAGACTGACTTGTACACTCTCATCTCATCATCTCCAACAGCCATGGCTTCTTGTTTTTATCCACCAAAAAGCACAGAAGATGACTCTGCAATACTCTTCTCCACCACTTCTGATTCCCCTGAAGAATCTGTTAGTCCTTCCTCTTCTTTTTACCACTCTCCTCAGCAAAATTTGCACACACCAACTCACCTTTCTCCTTACAAACTCACTGTTCGAAACCTTTCCTACACTATCTTTCCTGCTTCTTATTCCTTCTTCCATCTTTTTCGCAAGCACGAGCCTGTGAACATTCTCAAGTCTGTTTCGTTTGGTGCGAGAAGCTCGGAAATTCTCGCCATTGTTGGTTCAAGTGGTACTGGAAAATCAACTTTGCTCCGGATAATATCCGGAAGGGTGAAACAAAACGGGTTTGATCCGAAAAGCGTGTCCGTATATGATCAAAGTGTGACTACCCCGTCGCAGTTGAGAAAAATATGCGGATTTGTCACGCAGGAAGATAATCTTCTTCCGTTACTGACCGTGAAGGAGACACTGATGTATAGTGCAGATTTCAAGCTGAAAGGATTGAGTTCTAAAGAGAAGGAAGAAAGAGTGGAGAGACTGATGCAAGAGTTAAGCCTGTCGCGAGTCGCGGAGACTTTTGTCGGCGACGAAGAGAACAGAGGGATATCCGGCGGAGAAAGGAAGAGGGTATCCATTGGAGTTGACATGATTCATGATCCACCAATTTTGCTACTTGATGAACCCACTTCAGGATTAGACAGTACTTGTGCACTGCAACTTATTGAACTTCTTTCCTCAATTGCGAAAACAAAGCAAAGAACTATAATCTTGTCGATTCACCAGCCGAGCTATAGAATTCTTCAGTATATCCCTAATTTTCTGATGCTTTCTGGTGGTTCTGTTGTTCATCATGGTAGCCTCGAAAAGCTCGAGTACACCATAACCAGTTTAGGATTCCAAATTCCGTACCAGCTAAACGCTCTTGAGTATGCCATGGAGATTATCCATGTGCTTGAAGACTCAACTCCGAAAAATCCCACAACGTTTCAAGGAAATGCCGACGCGTTTGATATGTACTCGTTGTGGTCGGATCAAGAAGTTGATCAATCTCATCATGGTGGTAATAACAGCTGTTATTTCTTTAACTTCTTTGAGATCATGCATCTCTGCTCTAGATTCTGGAAGATAATGTATAGGACAAAACAACTGTTTCTGGCACGAACCATGCAAGCCATTGTTGGCGGTTTCGGGTTAGGCAGTGTGTATCTGAGGGTGAAGAAAGGTGAAGAAGGTGTTACAGAGCGATTAGGGCTGTTCGCATTTAGTCTCAGTTTCTTACTTTCTTCCACAGTTGAAGCACTTCCGATATACCTGCAAGAACGACGAGTTATAATGAAAGAAGCATCAAGAGGTGCATACAAAATCTCCTCCTACATGATTGCAAACACAATTGTCTTCCTTCCATTCTTATTCGCGGTGGCCGTTCTTTTCGCCGTCCCGGTGTACTGGCTCGTCGGCCTGAATCCTTCCATTTCCGCCTTCTTCTTCTTCACTTTCGTGGTCTGGCTCATAGTACTAATGGCAAGCTCATTAGTCCTCTTCTTGAGCGCAGTTTCTCCCGACTTCATTTCTGGGAATTCTCTCATCTGCACCGTTCTCGCAGCCTTCTTTCTCTTCTCCGGTTACTTCATCCCGAAGGAGATAATACCGAAATATTGGCTCTTCATGTACTACGTATCGATTTACAGGTACCCTTTAGATTCACTCATCACGAATGAATATTGGAGTGTGAGAAGAGATTGTTTCTCCTGGAATTATCAGAACGGAACCACCAAGTGCTTGCTCACCGGAGACGATGTGTTAAAAAGCAGAGGACTTGAGAACGATACGAGGTGGATGAATGTGGGGATCATGTTTGGTTTCTTCTTCTTCTATCGTCTACTTTGTTGGATCGTTCTTGCTCATAGAGCTTCCAAAACTAGAACTTGACACTTCTTCTGTGTATAACTTCACATTCCAACTTAGAATTTAAAGCATAAGATGGTCAATTCAGTCATGAAATGATTGCATTAAAGATTCAAGTTAGAGACCGAAGTGTGCGTCGTGAGCTAATCCGATCATTTCTTAGAATTTTGTAACAAAAAAAAGTATGGTGTGCAAAACACAATTCGATCATAGATATGTTACAATCGAGTTTTTTGAAATGTAATTTATACAATAAGTAATTAGTAAAACAGAGTTAATAAGAATATTAAATTTGTGATATTATTATATTAAAATTGAAATAAATGTATAAAGTATTTACATTTGGCTTTTTAAACGAATTATATGTGACAACAAAATTGCACAATATTTTAAATTGATTAATTTAATAATTTAATAATATCATAATATATTTTGAATAAATTTACAATTACATAAGATAATGTTTAGATAATAATAATCAAATTAAATAAGATAAAAATTTTGTAATTAAAGTGAAAATCAACATTTGAAAATTAATATTTTTTTAAATCATTCAAAAATTAATCTTATTCTAAATGATAATCTTTTATTTATATATATAAACATGTATTTATCGAACATTCATACAAAAATACAATTCCAATTTTACTAATCATATATATTTGAATAAATAGTAGTTTATTTAATATATTATCTTAAATAAATATAATTTTTAGCTTTTAATAAATATTATATCAATCTTAGAAAAAATGTACGTAATGTATAATGAAATATTCTAAAATTTTTGATAGAAATATGTTGAATAAATTATAATTTATTTAAATAATAATTACAAGTTCTAAAATTTATAATTTATTCTCTTAAATTTATTTTACTGTGAAATAATTTATATATATTAATAAATTTTAATATAATTATAATATGGACTTTTTCGTTGCATATCGCGGTTCGTATTGTTAATTTTATAATAAAGTTTGAAATTCAATTTTTATTAATTAAAAAAAATATTTTGTAGTATAGATTTAATTGGATTGGATGAGATTAGTTGAGAAAACCAAACCAACCTATTAGAAAAAACCAAACCAAACCGACCCGAAGCGTAGTTGGTATTTACATACCCAACAAAACGACGTAGTAACATACATCGTGTCGTAAAGCTATATGTTGATATCGGAAAAAGCATCTCTGCTGTGTGTTGGTTATGGAAACTGATTATTATGGAGACCACAAGCTCTGCGGTTATCTCTGCACTGTCCTCACTCTTCCTTCCGCTAATATTCCTTCTATCTCTTTCCTCTCTCTTTGCTACCTCTCTGATTCGGGTTTCCGTACCCAAGACGGCATCGTTTTGTCCTCGATCCCCCATGCCAAGAAGGCTTCCAAAGGCCGAGGGCTCGTCAATGGGAGCGGTAGCGTGGTGGAACAGCTACACGCGCTGGTTTTGAACAAATGTGTGAAAGTAATTGGGCGTGTGATGCACGCGGAGGAGGGGAGGGTATTGGTGCTGGTGGATGTGTATTTGCCTGTTGGGGTTTGGAGTGGTTGGCAGTTTCCCAAGTGTCGACGCGCGGCAGCCTCTTTGTTTGCTCATTTGAGGTCTTCATTCCATTCTCAAGCTTAAGCTTGTTATTTCACATGAATTTGACTGCAAATTTTGTTAGCTTTTTGTAGTGGATTTTGGATAAAGTGTTCATTTTATTTGTGGGTTTTGACTAAGGTATTGGGTATAGTTTGGTTGAGCTGCTGTGTTGCAACTCAATCCCTCTAAACTGAAAAAAAAAAATTTGAAACTGAAATGTTAACTATTGTGTTTTTGTATTCAAATTTGGATGATTGGATCAGCTTAACTGTTAAAATGACAAAGCGTTTGGTAAATTTGATCTCTTTTGAGTTTTTTTTTACTGATTTGGTTTGAAAACGTCATTGATTTCTATAATTGACAGTTATTGAATATTGCAGTTGTGAGTGGGAGAAGAGAAGAATGATGGTTAGTGATGGTGGGGAAGAGTATTGTATGAGTATTTATGGAGGCAGTAAAAGTATATGGGATGTCTCTGATTGCCATGTTGTTGGTTGCAAGTTGCATTCTGTTGCTCCTGAGAAGAATATTCGGTTTGAGCTTCATGACGTTTTTAAGAGCTTGCCTAGTGTGACATCTAAGGATATGATGGAATATACAAGAGTAAAACCAGCTGATATTTTCGCTAGGTCTGGAATTTGGGGACTGACAGATGATGTTTTGATGAAGATTCTGTCCTTGCTTAGTCCAGTGGATCTAGTCATGGTGGCTGCCACTTGCCACCATTTGAGATTGCTGGCTGTATCAGTGATGCCGTGTATGAAACTTAGACTATTTCCTCATCAACAGGCAGCTGTTGAGTGGATGCTGCAGCGTGAGCAAGATGCTCGAGTTTTGCCACATCCTATGTTCAAGAATTTCTCAAGTGAGGATGGATTTGCATTTTATGTGAACACTGTATCTGGTGAAATCATCACTGGGACCGCTCCCACTGTTAGGGATTTTCATGGTGGAATGTTCTGTGATGAACCTGGCTTGGGAAAGACAATTACTGCTCTATCCCTTATTTTGAAGACTCAAGGGAAAGCAGCTGACCCTCCAGATGGAGTTCACCTAACCTGGTGTACACATAAGGGTGATCAAAGATGTGGTTATTATGATCTCATTGGTGATAAAATTGCCTCTATTAATTCTCCTATGGCAAAGATGGTGATGAGCCAAAGTGCTCGTAGGGGACAAGTATTGTTGGATAGTTCTATTCGAACAGATGATCAAAATTTTTCAACTCCTAGGAAAGTTAGGTTAAAAGAATCAGGTGAGCAAATGGTAAAGTATGACAGTCCATGTCTCGGGATTGAAACTGTGTCACCATCGAATTTCTGCTCAGAGGCAGCAGCACGGGTAGTTCAATGCACAAGGAGCTTGAGTCGCATTAAGAAAAAACTTTTTCAGCCTTCTCATGAAGGATCAAGTAATAATAAGGTTGCGGAGAACTCAAACAAGAGGAAGCGTGTTACTTGGGCACCCCAACTTGAAATACCATGTGAGGAGGATATTTCGGACTATGACGCATGCAATGAGACATGGATTCAATGTGATGCCTGCCATAAATGGAGAAAACTTACCGACTCCATAGCAGATGCAAATGCTGCATGGTTTTGTAGCATGAACACTGACCCGGAACATCAGAGTTGCAAAGATCCAGAAGAAACATTGGGTAACTACGAGACAATAACTAACTTTCCAGGATATTACACCAAGGATACTGAAGAAGGAAAGGAGCAAAATGTGTCTTTTTTCATCAGTGTGCTTCGAGAACATTATCATTTAATAAATTCTAAAACTAGAAAAGCTTTAAGTTGGCTGGTTAAAATACCTCCAGATAGACTCTTCCTAATGGAAACCACTGGTTTGATAGGTCCAGCATTGGGAACTGGTCCTGCATCTAATAATGGAAATGTCCATGATTATCAGCAAATATTCCAGGCATTTGGCCTCATAAAGAAAGTTATAAAGGGTGTTACTAGGTGGTTTTATCCACGGACTTTTGACAACTTGGCATTTGATTTGGCTGCACTTAGAATGGCGCTCTGTGAACCTTTGGACTCCATTAGGTTGTATTTATCAAGAGCAACTCTAATTGTTGTTCCGGCAAACCTAGTTGATCACTGGAGAACACAAATCCAAAAGCATGTCAAACCTGGTCAATTACAGGTTTGCATCTGGACCAATCATAGGAAACCTTCTGCACACAGTCTAGCATGGGATTACGATGTTGTTATCACTACATTTAACCGTTTAAGTGCTGAGTGGAGTCCTAGGAAGAAGAGAAGTCCTTTGATGCAGGTGCATTGGCTAAGGGTCATATTAGATGAGGGACACACTCTTGGCGCCAGTCTTAACCTGACAAACAAGTTGCAGATGGCTATTTCATTGCTAGCCACAAAT
>CANYCX010078721.1:0-20452 GCA_948193385.1 Breynia disticha f. nivosa
TTTGTTTTAGAAAAGCAAATAATCCGAACAAATCGAAATTTTTAAAAAATTGAAAAACTTATTTCGGTTAAACATAAAATAGAATAGATAAGTTACAATTAAATAAGAAAATAAACACTTTAAAATAATAAAAGAAATTCGAAAAATAAGCAAAAAGAAAATATTTCGGTTAAACCGAACACTTTTAACCGAAAAAAAATTTGGTTCGGCTTATTCGGTTTATACAAACACTTTGGTTTGTTCGGTTTATTGGTATTTCTGTTCGGTTTGAACCAAACCGACCGAATGCTCACCCTTACTTACCGAGATGCTACTGAGAGTCTGATTCTGTTAAATGACTTGGAGCCATGGAATTGCATTCAACTATAGTGAGTTGTTACAACTTAGAGCTTGGGCAATTTATTGTTAAAATTGCATTCTTGCATGGTAATCTCGAAAAGGAGATCAATAATAGGCAACCGGAGAGTTTTACGGATTTTTTAAAATCCTAATCATGTGTGCTTGTTGAAGTTCTTGTACCATCAAGACAGTGGCACTATAGGTTTGATTCATTTATGACAACTTATGATTTTATTATGAATTAATTTGATAATTGTGTTTACTCATTGCAAGATTATTCTTTTTTATATTTTCTTTTAATATGTCTTAAGAAAGCTAAGGAGAGAAGATGAAGAGAAGATGAAAAATGGCGGGTGAAACTTTTTGCGTGTTTTCTTGAATTTCTTAGCTAATAGTTACAGCTATTTATACATCAGGAGAGAATCTTGGACTACAAGAAACAAAATAAACATGTGAGTAAATATCAGTAACCGCCTTTCCCGCCAACAAGTTGATTACTGAGGTGCCACGCTGACAAGGTGCCTAACTTCTGGAAGTCGAAAGAAAACCTTTCTGCTGCTGGGGTGTTGATAATATGTGGATAATATGTTCATTGTAATTTCAAATCATGTTGAGACTAACAAGTTGAAAAAATTACCAAGCAGTGAGACGAATGGTCTGATTGCAATAAAAAAATATTGGAGATAGAGATACAGAGAGATCGCGAAGCGAGGTTTTTGTTTGTGTTACGGTAGAAATAAATTGAGAAGTTACTATAGATTTTTAATAAGTATTAGAGTAAACAAGTGAGTACTTTGTTAACCTAACATTTTAAGTTTGATAATAGTACATTGTCTAATACAGGTGATGAGGTAGAATGCATGAGGAGTGTACCTTATGCTAGTGTTATGGGAGTTTGATGTATTTTGAGCACTAGGATAGATGTTGCTTATGCAGTAAATATTGCAAATATGTTTATGAGTAAAAGAAAGTATGTGGTTGAATGTTTTTTTTTTTTGTGTAGTTTGTGTTTGAATTTGCTAAAGCTGCGATATTTTGTGATAGTCAGAAATGTTGTGTTTGTCAAAGAATCCAGTGTACCGTGAGAGAACAAAGCACATAAATATCAGATTGTGTTTTATCAAAGAGTTGTGATTAATGATAAGGTACTCTCCATTCAGAAGTTAACAATGAAAGACAATCCTATAGACATGCTGACTAAGTCTTCAAGCACAGCTTGGACTTGATTTGATTGAGAACAATTAATTATCACTACAGTTAAAATTGTACTTGTGAACCAACTTTCTAAATCTAGTAATATTGAACTTAAAAAATAGAATCATAAAATTTCGAAATCCATGAACCAACAATGTCAAATCATGATTATACAATAATTAAATTCAATATTTATCTAAAACCAAATAGCATTGTTCTCTCCAAAGTGTATATATTATCGTATGACTTCGGTCAGCGACCGCTTTTTACGACGAATTTTGTCGGATAATATTTTCCGACGGAATTCGTCTGAACATTTCAGGGCTCTATTCATCTGGTGTTTCACATTTCCCGCACTTAATGAAGTAGGTGGGTGATTCTTCTATCGTGCAGCCTATTCCTCCTTTTTTCATCTGAGGAACTTGAATGGCTTGTGGAACCATCTAAAGTTAAAATGCTAGAGAAGCTGTAAATGGCTTAGAAGTTCTCATTATCTGCAAGAACCTGAAAAACTTTGAAGCCACTTGGGGACCAGCAGTTGAAATGGAGGATTAAGTTTCAGAATTCCAACTTGGAGACATCAGACAAGTGAACAATTTTAAATTACAGTACGAGAAAATTTTGCATAATCTGTAAAATTCAGTAAAACAAAGAAATCTTCAACGAAGATAGTACTCATATTAAAAATTATCTTTGGTTTCTTTAGGGAAGAGTTGAACAGGAATTGATGGCAACTTAAATGTTAGCTTAGACCAGAAGAGTAAAATGAAAAAAATTACCTCAAAATTGAACTTTCCACTCGATGCTAATCAGTAAACTTGTCAAGGCACTGCATTAAGATACAATAATGTAGATAGTATCTGAAACAAAACACAGTGACCTCAAGAATCTAACATATACTTTCCCAACAAAGAATTATTCTAGCAATGGCTCCTCCATTAATGGTGTGCCACTCATAACCCTTCTCCACAAGCAGCTAGCACATCTCGACTCGCTACCCCTACTTGGTTATTAACTCTCTCATGCACAACGATCAGGGTCATGTCACTAAACATAGCAAAATTGGATAATAATGCAAAGATCGTATCAGGGGAACTATGTTGAACCTGCAGAGACCTTCTTCCTCACTATCCTCTTCCGACGAGCCTTTGGTGCTACTTGGCTGTCTCCGTCGACAGAATTAGCATTGCCCTGTTTCAAACCAAGAAGTCCGAGACCGGATACGAGAGTTTTCTTTGATATAAACCATTTTGATGGAGATGTAGATGAATCCTCAGTTGGTCGGTTGTACGCTTTCAGAAGATCATCTGACTGAACAAGAGGATCTGCTTCCACACCTAGCCAAGCCAACCTTGATGTCTCCCCAACTTGAGCATTCAAAACCCTATAAAAGAATTGGGTCATAACCAAGCAGTTATTGTCAGAAAACAGGTCATAATTCAAATCTCTAAGTCGCGTCTTTTCTGACACTTTTTGGAACCGCTCTAGAACAAAGTTCGCTCCAATTTCAAAAAAGGAACCAAAATGCACTACTTTTGCCTCGTGCCAACAGAAACAAACAACATAGCGATACGTGCAAGAACATGAAGGTTTTACATGTTCTATAAGTTAAGAAGAAACAAACCTCAAAGCTGTGCTGAAAGCGAGTGCCACACCAATAACATCAAAATGGCTAAACATGGCTCTGTCAAATCCACACAGCAGCTGGTATCTTAGGTTTGCATAAAGTCCAAGGAAAGCACCATAACCAAGTGCATATGTGCTCACAGGAGGGATAGTTACAGATAACCTGCCAGATATGCAAGAGACATACATGAGAGCAAATAAATTGATTATATAAATTATAATTCAGCATTTAACTTCTTTTCAAACAGAAGATTTAATAAAGGATTAAAAAACACGAGAAAAATATCAGTGCAAGCAATTTCATGGAGATTATTACCTCTCCTTTTTTTTACTGCCCAAAGCATTTGACAATGAACCTTGTATTGCTCCGGCAGTTAACCCAACCATACACAATTCTGCAGCTTTATAGAAGAATGAATGGATTCTCTTCTGCAGGTCGAATTCTCTCATTGGGTAACTCTTCTCAAATATATTGTTCGGAAGTTTCTGCAAAGTATTTTGCAAATCGAACCGAAATGTGTTTCCATATGATCGACAAGGAGCAAGTGACCACACAGCAATGGCATTGCATGCTGATATAGTAAGCACATTGAGAAGTGCCAAATCCCATTCTTGTTTTATCCTATAATAGTACAAACCAGATAGTCAGTTCCACATTAAATGAAACCACAGACATTTCAGCAATTCCATCGTCTTAGAAAAGAGAAAATACCTATGCTTACGATTCTTAAACTCCCACCAAACAGAGAAACCAATTGTTGCGGCTTGATCTAAAACAAGCCTGTACAAGAAGGCTGGATCTGCAATCATCCTACAGAAAAAACGCATAAATCATTCCATATCTGAAAATACAATTTAAATCAAATTGCAATGCTAGAAGAGTGCAAGCATATTTGACATAAAATAAATAGCAAAACTGTACACATAAGAATTTACATAAACAAATTAAACAAAGGAAAAGGCTAATTTAGCTTAGTTATGAAGGTGCATAGTGACTAATTTGAACATACAACAAAAGACTTTGTAGTAGCAATGTCAAGCTCAACCCATCAGCCTTTCCACTCAAATATTATACTGAAAAGTAGAAAATCATTATTGGATTTCTTACTGCAGAGGCGGAAGTTCAACAAAAGTGGATAACTAGCCGACTAGTACACAAGGAAGAACAAAATGCAAAAAAAAGAAATTACACATGATCTCTATCTACAAGTTATAGAACATATTGTCCAAAGAGGCTGGGAGAAAAGCAATTAACTTTACCTGCCAATAAAAGCCCTGGAAATTGCATCAGGAAGTGATCTAGAAATTAATCTAGCAGTGGTTGGTCTGGCATTTATTGCCAGAAATTTCACCATTTGGGCAGAACTGACCAAACCCTAAAACATTTGTCAAACTCAGCCACTTGTAATCAAACATCGTGTTAAAAAGGAATTACAAAGGATAAAAAAAACACAGCACCATTTCATAAGCTTGTCGGAACCCAGCAGGTAAATCCATCATTGTTTTCTGCCATTCGTTCAACACTGCATCGACAAATTTTTTATCGAAAAGCTGCCAATGACAAGAAACGAAATCACTGAAGCACAAACGGTCATCAAAACAGTGTACTGATTAGTTTAAATTAAAAATATAACTACCTCTTCAAGAAACATCCTTCGTCTGAACAGTCCACCTTCATCACCATCATCATCATCATCAAAATCATCAAAATAATCATCATCATCACCATCATCATCACCTCCATCACCACCTCCGTGATTGATTCTCTTTCCAATATCACCTCCACCTCCACCAAGTGCAACCTGCAATATTTACACAATAAGTCAGCCACTATAGACCCCCCAAAAAGCTCAATTTCCGGTACAATAATATATTCTTTAGATGTCATAACTAAAACGTTGGTAAATAAGATCACACAAAATGTTTCTAGCACTGTTATGTGCCTCAGTTTGGTATTCGGTCACATGTCAATACTCCATCTTGGAAACTAGAGAATTTACCAGCTTGCGCCATCTAAAACCTATGTTATAGCAAAGGGCTCACTAGAAAGAGTAACAAATCTAATTGTACGATTTCACAGTAACATCAGAACAAGTTTGTATTTTATGAAAAAAAAATGCATATCCAATATGGGAACAAGTTCCTAAAGTCAGAAAGCAAAATGAACTCATACGTTGACCACTTTCATTAAGAAGAAATACGTGAATTGATGCATGTGCCATGATCAAATACCCATATAGTTGGAGTTGACATGTCAGAAATCCATAACTAACACCTCAGAAATGGGCAATTACAAAGCTGTATTAACATAAGAACAACAAAACCAACAAAAACCCAACTCTAAAAATACACAATTTTCCCCAAAGCACGAAGCTTTAAATCCTTCATCAAAACAAAAACAAAATGGTTTAAATTAAAAAACAAACCTCAGGAGTAGTCTCAGACTGTTTCTGAGACAAATCAAGTTTCCCTTTCTCCAAAGTAACTGCACCAAACGCACCGTACTTCCCCTTCATAACCGCCCCATGAGAACAACTCGACCCTCCGAGAACAGCCGGTGCCTGAAAACACCTTTCCAACAGGGCCACTGACTCCTCTCCATCAACCACAGGCGAAGTAGAAGACTTTACAGTCAAATTCCTCCGCACAAACCTCACTTGCAGACGCGGACACAGCTGGGTGAGCGGGAGTGCGGGAATTAAGTTAGTGGTTGGAAGGTGGAAGACAAAGAGAGACATGTTTGTGGATTTTGTTGGGAATTTTATTCAGTCGGGAAGAAAGCGTTCATTGGAGAAGAGAGTCTTCACAAAATGTGAAGAGAAAGAGAAGGAACGAAGAAGGATGGGATGGGGTTTTGTTGCCTTACGACACTCTCGTGTGTTGCATAATCTCTCACGAGTTTGCTGAGTTGAGTCGGCCGAGTTTTGTGGGTTTGGGCTTTTCTAAAAGTTGCCTTGTTTACTCGACTTCAACAATTGAAATAACAATTTCGTCCCTCGAGATAGGGAAAATTACACAAAAAGATATTTTTATAATAATATTCTAAAAATATTAATTCAACAGACATTATGATGTACAATATTATGAAAATAGACATATTTTATATTGAAATCATTTAAATTAAAAATTAAGAAGAATAATAGATATCTGTTGATTTTGTCTTCAACAACCAAACATACTAGAGGAATTTGTTGAAATTTGTTCAAAACAGGAACGAAATATATAAAGAATGATGAAATCACACTTAATAAATCAATTAATGAACAGAAAAAATTGTATCGAATTTGTCACAGTTTCTTGTATGCATAGAGAATGAAAAAAGTTCATATTAACTCGTATTTGAAAAGGTTCGCATACATTGATATATCTTTGTTCATATATGTCACACTTTGCAAATATGATTTGTAAGTGTGAACTTATTTAGTTCACATATACCATTTTGTATACAAACATTTTTGTTTATACATGATTTTAGTTTACCTAAGTTCACATATCTTTTTTCATATATGTTATACATTTAATAGATATGATTTATTACTTCACATATCGCGATGAACTTATTGAGATCACATATGTCAATATGTTAAAAAAAGATCAAATATGCTACTTATAAACATTTTAACTCACATACGTACATGTTCACATATATAAGTTCACATTAATTCACATAATATTCGATTACTTGTATTAACTCCCATGATTATTCACATAAGTTATGTGTTAAAAAATCTTTGGAGATTCCAACTTTTGACAAAGCCAATATCAGAAATACGAGAAGCCAAAACCATGTTTGTTTTACAGCAGAACCAGAACTCTAAAAATGCCGATTCACCAAAAATTGAAAGATGAAGGGAGAAAGATGGTAACTATTTGTTGGAACAACAGCTAAAATTTGTTCCAAGGTTGTAGTCTTTTTGGATTTCAATGCAGAAATTGGTTAGTTTTTGGCAGCTTCATGCCATAAATAAGATCACTATTTCCAACTGTTTAACAACCATATAGGACATATAGGATTCTAACTTACTGGTATGAAACTTGTTTTCTCATAATAATTCTGAAACATTATCTCCAACTTCAACCGAGTAATGAGGAACCCAGGTACCAAATGTTAGAAGAAAGAAAGAAATTTATGCTGATATAGCCGCTTCCGTCTTGTATGCAGAAGGTGCGTGCCGCGGTCTCCATAAATCCTCAGTCCAGACGCTCCATCTGCGAAATACAACGCAAATTTATCAATCTTGTTCTTACTATCAACTAATAAGCATGTACACCATGAGCAAACATCACGTTTCTCACATGTCGGCAAATACGTTGTAGTTTCAAGCACGCGCGCGCGCACTCAAGCAACACACGCGCAAATGCACACGAGTACGAGCATGCGCACACAACACACACACACACAAGTACGCGCATGCCTATGTTCGTGACTTTTACATGAAAATTTAATTGAACATTTTTATTTTGCGTACCTTCCAAAGACCATCATTAAGATAATGCATGTTATCCACTCCAATGCCCTTGTTGATTGTTTTTCTGCAGACCAGGCGAAATTGATAAGATATAACCATCCTGGAATTAATTAAAATAAAGTAGTAACTAGTACTACTACTACTGATGATCAAAAGCCTGCCCCATGTATCATTTAGGAGCCAATAAGAAATCCAAAAGAGAATTTGATAACCAATTAGCCACATTGATCATTAATTTTTCCTAGTATAATCTTATTAGAAGCCAATAAGACGACGCTAGTTTAATTTTTTTGTCGATTAAATGGTCCGACTAACACAGTTTGCTAGTAATAGAATTCCATGGCATTCGTTCCCTTAAGATAATATCAAATATGTTGAAAAAGAGAATATTGCAAGTAATGAAGAAGTGATCAATAAAAATTATAACAATTAACTACAGACTGTGAAAAATTCTACTTTCAATATCGCCATAACATTCACAATCATGTCGTGATCAAATATTGTTTTTTCAGTTTGAGTCTCTCCCTTAGGAACCGATCAACACACAACTAATAGAGAATCATGGAACCAACTTACATATCTTTTGCTGACATTTTCGTAAATCCAATGGCAAGTGCATGTTGTTTTCCCTCGGCCATAATTGCCTGAAAGCAATGATTTTCAAAAGTAGTGAAAAAGATTAGAACATTATCTTTAGAAAACAATGTAGAAATGCTGTCAAGAATGAAGCTTGAACGTTGAAAAGAAACATTACCACAGGAGTTTCAGCTTCAACTTCTTCATCTAAAGCACCACCTGGAGATGTGAGTCCAGGGCACATTATATTTGCACCAGCAAGAACAAATTTTATTGCACCTCTGTCAACTTGCAACTTCTTCATTATGTTTGGATCTGCAGAATAAAAACGCCAATTAATTGTGGCGACGGCAGAAGAATCTCCCATAGTAAACAACAAATTATGAAAGCTCTACAGTATAGATCATGATAAATCACATCAGATGAACTCTCTAAGATAGTTTAAGTGATCAATAATGAGCATAAGCTAATTGTCCCACAAAATGAAACAACACGTATAGGTCTCGCATATACCACAATTCAAAGCATCCTAACAGCTCAGAATGATCAGTAACAACAACAATCATATAAATCAACTTGTAACCTAAAATAGATACTCACATTGATGGAGGAGTCGTAGAGTAGGCATATAAGGTCCGTCGCGGATATTAAAAAACAAAGGAACATTATTTACCACGACCAAATTCAAATGATTCTGACTGCACAAATACACAAACTTCAATCTATAAAAATCTCCGCGCACACAAAACAAGTCATAAATTAACAATATGCTGTACAATCAAACAACACAAACCACTTAGTAACAATCAAAGGTGCCTTCTTTGGTAGCAAATCATCCAAGACAGGTTCAAGGCCAGGATACTACAACAACAAAACAACATTTTACAACAAGAACAACAATTTATTCAACAAGTAACAAAATAAAAAGGTACCCAGATGGAATTTTCACCTCATCCGCAATACTTTGACGGATTTTCCTCTGAACTGATGCTTTCACTTGGTTTTGTGCAGAGACATCTTCAGAAGAAAACCTGAGAACATATAACAGCAACAGTGTCAATTATAGCAGCTAATGCTGAGCAATGTTGATTGATTGAACAAGAAAAAAATTACTTTTTGAACATGTTGAGGTGGAATTGGATTGATTGTGAAGGGTTTTTGATGGGTCTGTGGCTTTGCTTTGTGGTGAGAGAGAGAGAGAGGAGAGGAAATGTGGGAGTTGGGTTGGGCTGATAACTACATATGTGGGCCTGAAGTTGAAGTCCAATAGCGGGAGAAAGCAAAGCAGAGGTGAATAATGAAGCTTGAAAATGTAAAAATGGTGGTGGTGGAGGGAAGAAGAAGTGAATGATGGGATCATCCATGTCAGCAACACCGTTTCCTTCTCACCCTCACTGGTTGCAGAAGGTCCACCCCACACCTCTCAACATTGCCACCACGGCCACGTGTCTCCACCTTGGTTTCTTTCTCAATTCCTCCTTCAAGGTTCCATCTTCCTCTCCAATTATGCTCTATTTTACTTTACCCCTTCTGGGTTCTACTGTTTTATTTATTTGGTAATTTTTTTTTTCCAACAATATGCGATGGTTTCAGTGTTTGTAAAGTCAAGAAGTAATGGAAAAGCGTACTTACTTTGAGTCCAATCGTAGGCTTAGAAGTTAGAATTGAGCTATGAAGTTCATGAATGATTTTTGAATTGACTTATAATTCGTGTTGGTTTAAATGAATGAACAAGCGTATGCCAATGAGCTTACTTGGAAGTACAAACAGAAGGAGCTATCGTTGTAACTTGGATTGCATTCTTATTCTCTTTTATTGACATCAGATTACATATCTTGTAAGGATGAAACACTAACAAAATATAAAAAGGTTAATCTCAGAGGTGAATTAAGGAGTGAAATTACATTTACCAATAAGTTTTTGGAATCATTGAGAAAAAATTAGGAGGTACCTGCAGCGATGTACTCTTTTAAGCGTTCTTATTTGATTCCCATCACATTTGTTAACCATTTTGTTTGTTGTTAGTTGAAATTCCTGAATTCTGCTAATTGATGAATTTCAAAGGCTCTTACCTCTTACCTTTTCAGTGAATTTCTTAGTTGATTAAATATGTTGAATAGCTATATAAACTGGTCTTGTATGGTCGCATCTTGCGTGGTTCTGCAAAGTTTTCGAACTATAGGTATCTATGATTGATTAAGTTTACAAGTGATCCCATTTGATTGCATGGTCATGCATTGTTGTTGAACTCTGAGTATCTATGCTATTTGTTGTCCAATCTTTCCAATTGAACAGAAGCTCTCTTACATCTGTCATGTGCCTAGACTGAAGGATGTATGGTGCGACAATGCATCTCAACTGAAGGGGCTCAATTTTTATGAAAATTCGAAACTTGCTTTCGCATCACTGTTTTCATATTCCTCAAGTTTCTTTAGTGAGGGAGAAAATAGAATGGGGTTTGGTAATGAGGGAAAATCCAATTGGAACACATCTAGGAGAGGTTCATCCAATGGAATGCAATGGACTTATATTCTTCTTGGCATTAACGTCTTGTGAGTATCTAAAAGAACTGAATAATATGTTATTGTCATACATTATGATTGTCTTTCACATTTCTTTCTCTTCTATATTGTCCTATTTTCGTTTTTGGTGTGCCAAATAAAGCTGGTGTATAAAAGAGTTCCGTTGATTATGCGATATCTGCAGAGTGTTCATAGCTCAAGTTGCAACAAAGGGAAAGCTTTTGTTATGGGGAGCTAAGGTTAGACAGTAAGAGTGCAGGTCAAAATCCAACCATTCAGACCTTTTTATCGACTACTAATTATTGTTTGCAGATTAATAGTCTTATTGACAAAGGGCAATTTTGGAGGTTGGCCACTTCTTCCCTTTTGCATGCAAATATCGGGCACCTTATGGTCTATCCTGATCCTGTTGTTAATCTTTTTTGTTTCACTGATTCTTTTTCTTTATTCTGACTCAGAAGTAGTTTTTCCTTGCCAGATTAATTGCTATTCCTTGAATTCTGTTGGCCCTGCTGTTGAGAGCCTTACTGGGCCAAGGAGATTCTTGGCCGTTTACCTTACATCAGCCATTGCAAGTAAGAGCTTGTAAGCTCTACAATGTCAATGAAAATGCTCGTATAGATTAATATTTTCTAGTGGACCAATTAAAATGTTTTAATTTCATCTTTTCCCGATAAACTAGGTTCAGCTGTCAGTTATTGGTTCTGCAAAGCTCCTGCGGTTGGTGCTTCAGGAGCAATTTTTGGATTAGTAAGTTGTCCTAGCCCAGTCTTGCATACCTAAGTTTAATATTTGTTACAGATGTAACATTCTCAAATGTTAGATGCAAGAGGGAAGTTTTTTAAATTGGCAATTATTCTTTGAGGTTAAATTGACCCAAGTTCGTTATGATGAAAAGCTCTCATTGCATCATCTGCTTGTGATTAGTGTTTGCTATGAAATTATTCTGCTTCTAAGTTCTCATTTTATTCTGTTTGATTTAGGTTGGATCTCTTGCTGTGTTCATAATAAGACATAGAGGCATGATCATAGGTGGCAAAGAAGAGCTACAGCACATAGCCAGAGTTATATTACTTAATATGGTATGTGATGCAAGGCTCTATCAGTAGAACTAATATCCATTTTCTTCTTGTACTATCGCTTTCTGGAAATGTGTGCGGATTACAATATGTTTTCGCAATTGAAAAGATTAAACTGTTTTCAATTGATTATTTTGTTCTTCTTTGTGCAGGCAATCGGTTTCTTGTCCAAAGGAATAGATAACTGGGGGCATGTAAGTATTACATGAAGTATTTACAGAGAGGTGTTATTTTTAGAGGGCTCATTACATCCCTAAGATCCTGAACTATTTATATATTTTTTTTTTGGTAACCCTCTGAACTATCTATATGCGTCATCAATCCTTAGGCTACTTATTTTCTGGTTTATAGCTTCTTCTCTATAAACTCTAATTGTTCAAGGAACTATGAGACCAAAAATCAGTAGTTTAGGGTGTCATGAAACGCATGATATAGAGTTGTGAAACGCAAGTTAGGAATTCATGATGGATAGTTCAGAGGACTGACGCGTTCCGAGAACGCGTTATTCATGGCTCTTTCATCTCAAATATATGATTTGTTGATCAATTTATCGATGCTGATGTAGATGAATGTGGGAAGAGAAATATGTTCATTATGGAGAGCATTGTCAATACTAGAACACTCAGTTGCTAGAATTTTTTTTTTCCAGCACTCGTGTAAATGGGTTTTTTAATTGATATGATTATGCAATTTCAGTTAGGAGGATTGCTTGGTGGAGTTGCAACATCATGGTTTGTTGGACCTGCCTGGAAATATGAATTCCTGACGAAAGATGGCAGACAAGTTTTTGTTGACAAGGCACCTATTAAATACTTTTCTAACATGACCAGAGGACCTAAACATCTTACCTGACATTTTTTATTTTTGCACAAACTTTTTTTTTAACGAATTCTACAAGCTGTGCAATATCATGTTTAGTTTATCCTATGTAAACGAAACAGGCTGCTCAAGATAGAGCTCTACAAAAGTTTGTTCAAGTTCGACTCGTTTGTAATCGACTCTGTTCATTAACAAAATATTAGGCTCGAATGTTTGAATGAGCCAAGCTTAAATGAGTTAGGACTCAACTCAAAAGTTCGTTTACATGCTTGATTAATATTCATAAATAAACTCGATTATATATTTGATTTTTTTATATGCAACTGGTTTTGAAACATTATGGACATGATCAAAGAGCAAATGATAAGAACTCGTTTCTTACAACTTGTTTCTTTATCCTTTTTGTTCATGAAATTACAGATGGTCAAGAAAAACCACTGACCAGCATATTTTACACTTGTGAGGCTAAGTGGGAATGGTTCTTCCTGAAATCTGCAACCTGAAGAAGTTACATCAGAATTTGTCTCTCACGGGGATCATTCTTTCTTAGATAACTTTCCATCTTTTAGTAAAAATGGCAATCTAGGAAGATCAAAGGCCTGCCACCTTTGTGGCTTTGACCTGAAATTCACCTTCATTTTTATTTACATGTATATCAATGAGCCAATAGAAGAAAAAACTTGTCAGCTTTCTGGAGCTCCATCTTCCTCGCCAGACCAAAAATGGGTATCAAACCTTCAACCTTGCATTGGAAACTGTCACTCAACAGTATGATGATAGTATTAATGAAGGTTAACAATCATAAGATGAAAGATCAAAAGTCCAGAAAATTCAAGTAACCAGACCTCACCATGGCGTGGACCTCTCGGCGTTGAAGCTGCAGAAAACACACACAACTTCATTAGCTAGCTAGAAGATTATGCCAAAAGAACTTTCAAAATCCTATATCAAATTAAACCACATTACAAGCTGTCTTCAGCTTCATCCATAACTGTTCCATAAACTCTTAGACGTTCTAGCTGAGTAAACACCATGAGCTAGTAATAATAGATAATCACACGATAAAAAGGAAAAACTGAAGTCTTAAACTTAGCAGTAGTAGCTTACATAATGGGGAGGGTGCCATGGGGGATGGGGCTGTTTCTGACTCTGGTATTGGAGACAGATTTGGAGGCATTGAATATAATGGAGGACCAGCTGGTTGAAGGTGAGTGGGGTTAGGATGAGGCGATCGAGAACTTGGAGTTGGAGGAATTCCATAACCACGATCCGGACAAGGTTGACAGGGCACGTCATAGGGGTCGTTCGGACATGGATCAGCAGAACCCAGGGAGGGAGCTGGAGATAGCGAAACTGGAGGCTCAGCACGATCATCGAGCTCCGGGGATGGGGCTGGTGAAGGGGATGGAGGAGCTTCATGAATTCTACCCTTCAAATAAGATGACAAGATAACACTCTTGACTTTTCCAAAGATAGAGTTATCGAGGCCAAGATTCCTTGCCGGCGAATTGGTAATTGTTTGAGCTAACTGCTTAAATCTCTGTGGCAAAAGATTTCCAATATCTGTTATAACTGTTGCCTGGACAGTAACTGGCGGATCTACTGTGGAACCATCCGTGTTTGTTAACTGAACGACTACATTCTGAGTAAACGACAAGAAATACACGTCAAAGAGGGCACCATAATCAATATAAGTAATGCAAGGATCAATGAGGAAAGAAAAACTTCAGTACTTCAATAATGATAATCTATATAATGATATACCTCATATGGCATTAGATGCAATCCAGTCTTCAACTGATCCTTTAATTCTGCAAGATTTTCCAGTATTTCCGATATGGAATTATTAAGGGTAAAATTGAATAGAATCTGTTGGATCTGCCAAATGTAAGCATATTGCAGTGGAACTACAGTTACTCCTCCTGGAAACTTCAAAATCTCAAACCCAGATGGCTGGCCAAAAGTTGAGTTTGTCAAAGTCAGATTGGATTCCTTAAGGAACAGCTCAATCAAAGATGATCTCAGGATACTTAGAGGCACTATATTTATCGGAATATCTATAATTGGATTAGACAGAACGCCAAAAACCACCTTGCTACAGTTCAATGAACAAGATTCATGCATCGATAGTACTGCAACCTGTTAACGAAAAAAAGCCATACATGTCAAATTTTGACTTAATAACATAACAGAAGAAGGAGGTGGAGGTAAAACCTTTGTATTTGGTACACCTATTTCCTCAAAGATATCATATTCCAATCTTCCAATATTTGGAATAAGCTGTGAGACTGGCTTTTGCAGACAGAAGCTTGCCTGCACTGTGGCTGCCGATTAACGAAGAGAAATAAGCACACTAGTTCATTATTATGAAGGCGAAATCCAATATTATTTGTGTAATCTAGCAAAAACACTAGTTCAGCAATATACTACACAGTAATCAATATACAAATGGCGATTTGGAATCGACTGCACTTGTCAGATTAATGACTTCACAATGCCTTCAAATTCAATGAAATGTACGCTTCGCACAGGTTTGTTCAACAAACTGAATGTGAACAATCTATAACCACTCGTCCCTACGCCGACACAGACCAGAATTTCGCGAATTCACTCAGTTAGATCCAATGGCACAATGTTCGCCTCAACGAGTCGGATCAAATAAGGAATGGTCTAATGACACAACTTTCTTATAAAATAGATCATCCTAATCATACAACAAGACTAAATTAGTAGCTTCAGCATCAGCCGAACATATAGCTGTGCAAATACACAAAGAACATTCATTTCAACAAAGCGTGAAAACTGATTACCAGAAAGCAAAAATATAACATAACCACAAAATCATCACAGAATTTCACACAAGTCAATCCACAGATATAATTCACAAACTGGATTCACAAAAAACACCAAAAAAACCCTAATTCAACAACGAAAACCACAAAACTCAACCAAACCAACAAACCATTCACAACAAACCAAATAAAAAACCAATCTTTATAAATCAAAAACACAAAACTCTACATACCACTGAGCTTCACAGACTCTGCAGCATCAAAACTATTGAGTTGTTGACGAATTCGACCAAAAGGAAAGATCCAGAAGATTCCAGAAACCAAAAGACACAAACAGAGAATCAAAACAAAAACACATTTAAAACTACACTGTTGAGCAAATCCGACAGAACATCTGTGGCAAAAAAGGGAAGAAAAATGAGTGGTAGAAGTGGGAAGTTGGGATTGTTGAAGCTGGAGATTAGTGGAGTCGTCTTTGCCCATTGAAGGAGCATCTGTAACGGCATAAAACAACAAAAAGGGGTTATAATAATGTGAAGATTGGGAATTCGATTCAAGAGGAAGAGAGACAATTGAAGAAGAAGATGGGCATTTTGGTGGTGAGTTGTTTTGAGTTTGTAGGAAACTATAAAGAAGAGATTTCACATACCCACTTTTCACTCTAACTCAGACTAAACTACTCAACTAAACTCACTGCTATGTCTTAACTACTTCCTTTCCTTCCTCTCTTTCTTTTTTGTTAATCCTTGTTCGATAAGAATGATAAATGTTATTTCTTTCAAACTTTTAAATAATAATTTTTAAAAAATAAATAATATTTATTTAACTTTTTTATAAATTAATATTAATTATCTCATCAATAAAAAATCAGATATTTAAATTGAAAAAAATCAATAATAGAATTGTAAATGTAGATTAAGGAATTTCAACTTAAGTAGATAATTTTCTGCGAAAATGTGATAAAACAAAGTAATTTTACTATTTTCACTCAATATTTTTAAAATTAGCGCCAACCTTTGGCCAAACAAGTTAACCAAAAAAAAAATAATAGTTTGCCAAGTATATTTGTAATTAGAAGTCAAATAACGGCGTCAGAAAATTGCGTGATAGAAGTATAATGCGGAAACAATAAAACAAACAGGAATTTACGTCGTTTAGTTAATGCAACCTACCCCACAGACAGAGAACAAATTATTCTATTACTCAGTCACTAAAAGATCGAAGCTACAAATGCTAATAAGAGAAAATTATTATATGTAGATCTCAAACAAATCTTATTTTAGACTTGATATAATTGTGTTATAAAATATAGCATTTAGACGAATTTATACTATTCAAATAGAGTAATTAAATTAATATTTTTAATAATTTTAAATCTTTTTAAAAAATTAATTCAAACCAATAGTATGGTTGGAAGAAATAAATATTTTGGTTCGTAGTTTTAAAAAATATTTATTTTTAAAAAATATGTTGAAAGGAGAAAATGGGATGAAGTGGCAATATGTGAAGCATGGAACGTGACATTTGATTTGAAGTCACAGCAGACGGCAAAGGTTTAATGTAACATTCTCAATTTTTTATATAATCACAATTCGAGTTGTGTGTATACAATTATGATATGTTATAAATGGTATAAATATTAAAAATTTTTAATTTTTAATTGATAAATAATAATATTTAATAAAAAATTATTATATTTGTTGTCTTATTTTTGTATGTGTAACTGTTATATGACTTTTGTGTTTATTTATGCAATTATAGTAGTTAACGAAATTTTTATAAATTAGTCTAAGTTGTTGTTTTTTTAATTTTATTGACACAATATTTTTTATTTAAAAATTTTAGGGACCATAAAAAATAAATTACGGGCAAAGTTTCAATAAAATGAATGAAAATTCTAGCCTGAACTAAAATTTCTGTTTATTTGGAGGAATTCATTTTCTGATAAAATATTTTTATGGTTTTAGTACCAACGGAAAATGAGTTAACAAAATTATAACTTAAAAATCAACGAAAAAAAATAATTATTCTTAACTTATTTTTAAATTTTTTTTCTAAAATATAAAATTATATTTTTCATTATCACACAAATACATTTACTTACGTTATCATTACTTAATTATTTGTAAGTAATCCTCTCTCTCTCTCTTTACTTGCTTTGCATTGGCCTCTGTTTTGGCTACCAACTTTGAACACAAGCAAAGTTGAAAGTGAAAGTTCATATGTTATTAAAAAAAAGAACCAAAAGGGTTGCTACCCATTGGACATATAAAAAAATTGAGAATAATATTAAAAAAAAAGTGGAAATAAGTTGGCAAAAAAGGTATTTTTTAATTAAATTATGAAGTCTTTAAGTTTAAAATTATTTTTATTTAACTCAATATATATTCATTTTTTATTTAGAAGGGATGATTTTTTGTTAGATACATTTTAAATGATGATGATATTATTGTATACTCACGGATTGCTAATTTTAGATTTGTTCATGACTTTGTGAAATAGAAGGACCTAATCTGTAATAAAATATAAATTATAGTGATCGAATTGGATGTTTAGTTAATATTATACGAAGTTTTTTTTTCTATCATTTTTTTCAAATAAAGTAAACAACTCATGTGAATTTAAGGTTTAATTTGTTAGATGGGAAGTGATTTTCTTAGAAAAATATTTTTTATAAAAATTAAATTTTTGAATCTTATTTTTTTATAATCATAATTTTTAGTGTTTTATACTCAAATATTTTGAGAATGTAATGAAAAATATTATGTAATGAAAAATATAATTTTATATTTTACGTCACCAGTACAAGTCTTAGGAGTACAAGGGAGTCAATTGTTTTAGTCGTATTATAATTATTTTGTGTTATTTTTTATTAAATATAATTATTAATAATATAAATATTATAGAAATTAAAACTATATTTGTATTATGTCATAATTATTTATTTATAAATTATATTATTGTGTTGAAAATGGATAATGTTGAAACGAGTAAATTCTTACGCATTACTGCGTGGATTACAATCGCTGAAAAATAAACTCCCATATGAGTTAGAATTTGTGCAAAGATTTGTAAATGAGTTGAGTAATTTGTAAACAACTAGGCATTCGACTCGTTTGTTCATGACTCGACTTGCGAGTAAATGAGTAGAACTTGAACAAAATTTCAAACTAGTTTAAATAAACGAGCCGAACCTGAATATTCACGCACTTGGCTTGTAAACCCGTGAGCATACACGTTTACGAGATACATTTTGAGCTTATGAATAAACTTGAAAATTGTGCAAAGATGTTCATTTTTATCAAATTTAAGTGTATACAAGGTAAAGTCATAGTTATGAAAATTTATATAATATGAAGTTATGAATAATGTGTTAATTTATTTTAGGTAAATATATACAACAATAATCACAAAATTTTATTTGAAAAAAAAATATTTTAAGTGAATATGTACAATAATAGTTACAAATATTTATTTGAAAAATAAACTTAATGTCTAATATGTGCAATCTGTTTAAGTGATCAACTTAAAAATTATTTTTTTTGTCATTACTATGATATTTAAATAAAATGTTTTAGTGTTTTTGATAAATAAAATATTTTAGTTTAAAACTAAATAGTTTTAACAAAATAAAGTAATTTTGAAATTAATTAATTTTACTTTATCATAATTCTAATTTTTTTTAAACATGTGATACAATCAGATAACTAAAGACCACACATCCTCTGTCTCTTTCTGTTCTCACAGTCGCTGTCTTCTAGACCTCCACTCGTTATTTGCTATATTCATCCTCTCGTTGTGAATCCGCTCTATTATAGAGGCTTTTTACTAAAAAATTATTTATTAAAATAATATTTCCAATTTTAAGGTTAGTTAATAAATAATTCCAAAAAAGGGTGAAAAAAAAGTATTTCTCACTTGGGTGAATTTTTCATTGTCCAAAATGATGGTTTGTGGACATCAATAATCGTTTGAAATGATTGAACAATAATTAAACTTCATTGTCCAAAATGGTAGTTTGTGGACATCAATCACAACTCCCTACCACCTCATTCGAAATGATTATGAAATTATTAACTAATTATTATAATTAACCCATTGAAGCATCATTATAAAATGGTTTGTGGAAGCTTCTGTTTTTACGCCGCATCAGGACATACGACGTGATAGGACACTACGACAGCCTGGGTCGGCCCACATTCTGATGGACACAGAACGTCGTCAACAACGACACAATACTGGTATTCGAACCATTGTTCGAAGAAATTAACAATACAACAGTAGTCCATCTCCGTAGGTTATTATGCTTTTTTCATACTTAACATTTTCATTTCTTTAAATACTTATGTAATTTGTATTTTCTTATTATTAACTATTTTATTTTTAAAAGAAATTTTCATACATAATTATTTATTTTTTCTCATTATTACATTAATTATTACTGCATAATTATTTATTTTTCACTAATTATTATGTCTATAATGTGACTCCCGAATTTAAATATCATCTGCGTTTACTTCCCTCCTACAAATGATATCTAAATCCGGAAATCAAGTTTTAATTTAAAATAAGATTAAACAACATTGAATAATAATAACCATAAAGGTCAATTACTAATACCAAATCCATGAAACATACATATGTATATATACTAATACTTACAAATCGGTTTTTAGGTTATTAAAGAAATAAGAATCCTATTGATCTTATTTCAACAATAACCTATCAAAATACATATATAAAGTCATGTGCATAGTCATGTACAAAATTGATCTAAGTCTAAAATTATATGCCTTGCACCTTAGTTTCTGGTCAGCAACCACCAAAATATGCGAGCAATACCAAGCTTTCAGTACCAAAATCCTCTTCTAATCACCTGCCGAGTGTTACAGGCAATAATTGCATGAGATTTAACTCAGTAAGTAACATAACCTTATAAGGTCGATTTCATTTCTACTTCAAACAATAATTATTTTAAACACATAACCCAAATTAATAACATTTCATAAATATGTATTACAATCATACAAACCAAA
>CANYCX010078894.1:0-13785 GCA_948193385.1 Breynia disticha f. nivosa
GAACCCGGGAGCAATAAAGATTAACACGGATAGTGCATTCAGTAGAAGGACAGGTATGACGGCTGCTGGCGGTGTGTTAAGAGACGAGCATGGAGGTTGGGCAGGCGGTTTTATGATGAATTGTGGCCCTAGTAATGTAGAGAATGCTAAACTCTGGGAGGTGCTCAAAGGGCTTGACTTGGCCTGGCGAAACGGATGGAGAAGGGTTGTTGTTGAATGTGACAGCTCTAGAGTAGTTGATTACATCAACGGGATAGATCATCAGTATCATTCACATGAGTATTTGGTTCGGTTGATCCAAGAATACTTACAATGACCATGGGAAGCTGTCATAGCTAAAGTATGGAGAGAAGGAAATTGCGTGGCGGATGTCTTAACCAAGAAGGCTCTTTCGTTGTCGAGGGGGGTTCGTTACCTTAACAATGCCCCACTGGAGTTAATACAGCTATTGGAGTGTGACAGTAATTGGGGAACTCATCCCCGCCTGATGTTGCAATAATCGGCCTTTGGCCGCATGGCTATCAAAATATATATATATATATATATATATATATATATATGTGTGTGTAAGACCCTATTATGGAGTTATTCAATCAATTAATCAAATATTACAATTTTCTCTCTATCCCTCTCTTTCCCTTTCTCTGCGTCATATTCTCCTCTTCTTTATTCTTCTTCTTCTTCCCTCAAATCTCTCACCAATCTGTCTCTCCCACCCTCTTTCTCTAATTCTCCTCCACCCAAATTCAGGGTCTTGACAGCTCAATATAAATGAAAATGTGGATTTGCACACCAGCTCAAAACTTGAGCAGCAGCGACAATCTGATCTGAGGAGAAACTTGCGCTCTGCTCTTGGTAATCTTCCTCAGCCAAAGAATGAATACCATATAGTTGTCCAACCAACCCCAGAAGAGAAGGAAGAAACAGAGGAAAAGATTGAAGAGGATATGTCTGACCAGATAGCGAGAGAAAAGGCAGAGGAAGAAGCGCGGCAACAGGCACTGCTTAGGAAGAGATCTAAAGTACTTCAGAGGGAACTCCCTAGGCCTCCTGCTGCGTCTTTGGAACTGATCAGGAACTCTTTAGTGAGAGCTGATGGAGATAAGAGCTCCTTTGTTCCTCCTACATCAGTTGAGTAGGCAGATGAACTTATTAGAAAGGAGCTCCTTAACTTACTGGAGCATGATAATGCAAAGTATCCGTTTGATGAGAAAGCAAAGGAGAAAAAGAAAGGAGCAAAGCGCCCTTCAAATGTATCTGCCACAGCTGTCCCTGAGATTGAGAATTTTGAAGAAGATGAACTGCAAGAAGTATGTATTTTACTCAACCTCTCATTTGCTCTTCACTTTTACTTAGCTTTGCACAATTTAGGGGGATTCCTATGTATTAAGGCCTCTTTATATGTGTGTGTATATATATATGTATGTTTGTGTGTGTTTGTGTTAAACTATTCTCAAGGTCAAAGGTAAATGTTGCTGGAGGGCTTATAATTCTTCTTCTGCTAATGATGATCTCATTTTTTTAATGCGTTCTTCTTCTGCAGGCCAATAACATGATAAAGGAAGAGGCTCAAAGTCTCCATGTGGCAATGGGACATGAAAATGAATCCCTTGATGATTTTGTCGATGCCCACAGATTGTGTATAAATGATCTCATGTACTTCCCCACTCGCAATGCTTATGGTCTCTCAAGTGTTACTGGAACCACAGAGAAAGTGGCAGCTTTTCAGAATGAATTCGACAATGTTAAAGTACGGTTAGAGGCTGAAAGAGAGAAGGCTTTGAGACTTGAGAAGAAAGTTAATCTTCTGACTCAAGGTTATCAGGTATGATAAGACCCACTATCAAATTTTTATCAGGAATATCTTAACTTCAATTCAATTCAATTTTCTTAGTCTACTTGGGATGTAATTTTTATTTCGTGAAAGTTGAAAGTATATCTCTTTACTTTTTCCCTTTGTTTAGTCAGTATTTGCCTAATAAGGAGTTTCATGAGGTAGTAATATATCTCCAAAAGCCACTCTAGAATGAGATTTAAATTGATTTATTTCATGACGTCGATGTCATCAACCTTTTGTCTCAATCCTCCGGGAGTAATATAATATATATTTTTTTTCAATGATGCGTCATTTTTAGAACCGCGGTCTATTGTTACAATTACAAGATACAAGAGATGTATTTTGATTAATTTGACTTGAAATCTGTTGTATTCTTTTCAATGAGCAGATGTTGGATGACAAACTTTAAAATTTCGAAACTTTAGCATCATACCTTTATCTTATTTTGAGCCAGTAAAAGTTTATTAATTTCCGTAGATCCATGTTTGAATCTCATATGCACGTATGTTCCAGTTAATGGTTGAAGTTACTTTTCCAGGAATCCAATCCAATCTTTCCAAGGTCTTCCTAATTTTAGGTGTTCTTCATTAATTTTCTCTAGTTGCTGCCAGACTTTTGTCAATGGATTAATTGATAGCCTTTTCTTTGTCCTGCCAATACACTGCACTAATTATTGTAGTTTCATAACTTATATCCCTGCTTGTTTATACTGTGGAAGTGCCTGGAAATCTATTGTTTGATTTATTTATGATGATTGGTTAAAGTGTTGTTTTGCGACTGAATTCTGTGGGATTAATTCTGTGGATATTTAAGATAATGTGATAGTGTGCAGGTAACTAGAAACAATTGGTAACACTTGGTTTAGAATTAATGAATTGAAAAGTATCTTAAGTTTTCATGTTCCCACATTGGTGTTTTGGGGATCTTTTGTAACTAAAATGTGTTGGTCTTTATTTTTCAGATTCGGGCCGAGAAGCAGCTTCTGCTGCCAATTGAGTCTATATTAAAACAGATGGACACCACTGCAACTGAATTGGTGTGCTTTCAAACATTGCAGAAGCAAGAGCAACTGGCAGCATCACTAATGATCAATAGTCTCTGGGAAGAAGTTCAGAAGCAAAAGGAAGTAGAGCAAAAGCTGCAAACACGATATGGAGATCTTATTGCTGATCTGGAAAGGGTTCAGCATGTCATCAAATATCACAGAACATTGGAGAGACAAGAAAATAGCAAAAATAATGTTTCACAAGAGGCAGAGGGTGAAGCAGCAAATAAATCTGCTGTTACTGCGCATAAAGAAGATGCTAATGCTGACCTCAAATATGGAATTGATGCTAATTTAGGGGAAGAGCATGCAATACTGAGTGCTGATGAAGGCTTATCGGATGATGTATCTCCTTCTGTTGATGAACCAACTAGAGTTTCAGCAAATGGTAATAGTCAGGAGAATCTGCACATCCTTTTGTGTAGTTTAATACAAATAACCAAACTGAAATTTCAGTTCAGTAACTACTTAATAGACCAACATGAAATTACTGGTTTGATTGGTACAGATTTGAAAGAATTGAATGATAGAGATGCAAGTGCATGCGCCAAAGCGACAAAGGACGCATCGGTTGAAAATGACAACCAAATTGTTGCAGAAGGAGCAAAACCAGTAGATCTTCCGAAGACCATCGATGGCGGCTTGGGGGAAGAAATGAAGGATGACAATGAGGATGGTGAGATGAAGACAAATGAAGAATAAAATCTACCTGTTAAGAACGGTAACATTATTGATGTTGTCTATAAAAAAAAAAGTTTACAGATGCATACGGAGTTTCTGTTCAATTTTTCCTTCCCATTTTTGAATGCTCAGAAACTTCTGTTAAGACCTGTAATCCTACAAAAGCAAATAGAGCTTAGAGGGAACCACTTCATTACAATTAGAAAAATATGTATGTAGCAATGCTTTCTTTATGAGCAATTTTGTAACCTTTTCGTGGCATTTTTGAATCATCGAGTAACAAATGAGAGTTGGGAGACATTTTAGATGTGTGTGGATTCTCTAAAGCATACCTTTAAACAGGAGGAAGATAAAACATAACATAAATTAAACATCTAAGTCCACCACCATGTTTTTTCATGGGGGGACCAATCCCATTTTTTGGGATCCATACATTCATAGGAATGAAATCCTATACATAAAACATCAACCAGTGAATGTAGGAAGGACCCTTTTAAGAGCTAAAGCCAGAAGCAAAATATGCCAAGGGACCAACTACGGCAGCATTGATATAAGTTGCAGGTTCTGAATGACTATAGTCAGTCCTGTCGTCAGGGAAGCCATCGCTCTGGTTTGGTCCACCAACAATGGCACCTGTTAGTACGTTAGGATTCGGATTTGCAGAGTAGAAAAAGGGCTGGAAACCCCCATTGCACCCTAATGACTCTGGATGACTTGCCTTTGATGGCAACGATGAGCCTCTATGGTGAATCCTTTTCGGATAATTTTGTCCAAATCCCACCATGTATGACATTTTAATTGGATTATCTCCCAAAATGTAATCCACCTGAAAACCAATTGCATACCAACTTCGTATTACCGTATTAAACGAGAAAGTCTCAATTAATATAAAATGAAGTTCGACTTACCTGCTTTTTGGCGTGGAATATGAGGGAATTTGGAGTGACGACGAGATTCCCGCAGTTGAAGGTTTGTTTTGTTGCCTTCATGTACTTGGCATAAGTTGTGAGCAAGAATGTTATGGATGTTACATATTGAAGGTTACTAGATGGAAGCTTGTACATCAATCCACCTGCATGCCCAAATCAATTACCTCATATTCAAAATCCAGCTGAATTCTATATAGAGCAGTAAATACTGAAACAGTGATTCGAATCACCCTACCCTGCGTGTATTGTGTGGAGGAATAAGGTGAGTTTGGCAAAATCTTGCACATGAAACTTTCAGCTTCCTGTTTGTACTGCTCGAAGTTCTTGTCCTTATTAAGCAAAGCTCTCTGGAATGCGTTTACAGAACACAAATTTTTATGATTATTCCGTGACAAGATAAAAGTTTTAAGAGTTTCTTTCTGTTTGTAGCATTATATAAAGAATGATAAAAGACCAACCCTTGATAACAAAACGTGAGCTCCAGCATACTTATTGTCCCAGCTGAATATGTCTGGCTGATCATCACTTCCTAAGCTTTTCAATATATTATAGTAATAAATTTGGTTCGTTGCCCTGAACAGCCATGCTGCTCCCCATAATAACTCATCCTGATGCAAATGTAATTCTCATTTTCTTTAATATATAGCTGTTTTTGAATTTGCAGAGGGTCTTGTATATAGTTTACCTGGTAACCAGAGTACGAGCAGTAAAATGGGCAAACTGCTGATCCTAGCGAGTCACTGTAAGCACCACGATGTTGCAATGCAAATTGGAACACATTCTTAGCTGTTTGTAACAGCAAGCTGGCATATTTAGGATCAGCTTTCCTGAAAACCAAGGAAGCAGCAGCCAATGCAGCCGCAGTTTCTCCGGCGACATCCGATCCGGGGTTGCTAGGAGAAACTGAGTAGACAGCTCTAGTAGTGTCCATATCCTCAGGTCTCTCCCAGCATTTGTGATCAATGTTAGGATCACCAACACCAACATAGAGCTTTCCAGGAGTTGTTCTTGCACATTTCAGAAGATAATCTGTGGCCCAACGGATTGCAGCTCGTGCATTTGGCAATTCTGGTCCCATTCTCTTGCCATACTCGAGCGTACCCCATGACAGCATTGTCGTCGTGAACGCCATTGGGAAGTTGAATTTCACATTATCGCCAGCATCATAGTACCCTCCACTTAAGTCCACCTATACATATTAACAGTTGAAGTTAAAAAAGAAATGCAGTAAGTAGGAAATTAAAGTATAGGTATAGAGTGAAGATACATACATGGGCAAGGAGACCATCGGAGAGGCCAGAATCGGACCTCCAAGAGATTTTCTGGGAAGGAGGAAGTCTTCCAGACCTCTGTCCTTGAAAGAACAAGATGGACTTAGAAAGTGCATCCCTATAATTTGGATTAGAATGGACAAAATCCAACAAAGATGACAATGACAAAGTAATCAAAAGGAACAAAGAAGCTAATTGTTCTCTTCTCATTGTCACTATCAGCTGTTGTTTAGTTTTGTTTTTTGAGTATAAGTTATGGCTTTATTCTACATTTCATTGGCTTTATAATGCATGGGGCTGAAAAAGGGAGTATAACCATAGCGCAAATCATGGCTTTTATTTTCGTATTATTACAATTAATTAGGTTCATAAGACATGCTCAGCTCACACTTTAGGTTGTTGCCTGATTAAATTAGGGCTTAAAATATGGAAAGGAAAGAAATGGCTCGAAAAAGTCGCCCCTTCAGTGTGTAAATCACGAAATCCTGAAAATGGTAAAATCAATAAACAGCATAATTACATTGCTGTAATAGTATGCGGTTTTCTATTCGTTTTATTTCTTGTTGTGTATGTATCAACTGCAACAAGATTTCATATTCAACGATGGAAACAAAGGGAAAACGAAGATGTAGACCTTATCGTGTCTCATCTTGTAGTGTTGTCTCTTTTATAGTGATTTTTTTTGTATAGTTTCATACTCTTTTCAATTCATCTAATTTTATCATAGCCATGTTACAAAATTGTTTTTGAATTCGTGAGTTCATAGATTATTTTATTGGAATGAAACTAATGTGACATTCCTTGATAGGGAAATGGAAATACAATTTATTACAATTTGTGAGTTGATCTGTTTTGTCACAAACAAAGTAGTTTAGATTACCAAAAACATGATTGCTGTGCTTCTGATCAAAGTTGTCGTAAGATCCTAGGAAGGAAGGAAGGAATCTTAAAGTGGATAAGAACACAAATCTTTCAAACCATTACAGTGTAAACACACTCTGCAATGGCTGCTTTGTTTACGTAAACTATCTCATCTGGAAGAACGCCACAATTCCATAGTCGTAAATTAAGCTTCGTCAGACATCTCCATTAAGTGGAGTTTGTTTCTCTGAATTTGGCAGCTTAATTATAGTTTTTTCTAGTGGTTGCAGTTGTTTGTTAGATGGAATTTGTGTATAAAACTTGAGTATTCTTTAATTAAAGAAATCATTCAAGTCAACCTGGAGTAAGTTGAAAGGATTACGTACAAATCCTTTGTTAATAACTTGAAGAGAATGAGGCATTCCCAAACCGTTTCATGCCTATTTCCATGAGATATATAGCAGCCTAAACAGGAGTAGTGAGGATGGGTATTATTTGTTGAAAAGAAAAGACCACATTATTTTCCACAAGTGACTGAAATTTGAGTCTGAATTGGTTTCATTTTCAACACAGTGTTTGTCAATTATGAAGTTGAGCTTTTTATTCCAAGTCGTATGTGGGTAGGTAGATGACTTTGTAGATGAAGAAGTGTACAAATATATATATAGTTAGAATGAGTGGGGGATGTGCATTACATAGGATATGATACAGCTGAATTAAAAAAGTAGAGGAGGAGTTGTTAATTAATGAGAATAAAGAGATGGCACAGATTGGAGAACGAAAGAAAGAAAGGTTTCATTTTCACCCCAATTTTTGGCTTTTAAATTATTCCTCAATAAACCCAAAACTAAACTAACAAAGCATTAATTTATTCAAAAAAGGAAAAAGTGGAAGCTAAAATGTTGGGTCAAAGATTGAAGAGAGCGTGAGTGGCGCCGCACCTTTCCTTGGATAAGTGTGTTAACATACTCCTTTCCCTTCATTTCCATATATTTCTCATTTCTTCCAATATACTTGCTAAAAAGTTCCAATATTACTTTTTGCATCACCTTCTTACAATTCCAAGTCATCAGAGGATGAAAGAATCGCGCAGTTGTAAAATTTACTCAGCAGATCAGATTGAATGAGTTTCCATGCAATGTATTCATTTCCGTAGGAATGAAATCATTTGGAAACTTGGGAAACAACGAAACCTTTCTCACAACTAACAACAAACTTAATCACATTCATTAAGTTTATTGTGGTAGAGGTTATGAAGCCAAATGATTTCATTAATAGAATGTCAATAGATGTATGTGGTGAGCAGAAGTCAATACCTTTCTGTTCAAGAAACTGCAGCCGTCTTCTTCTTATGGCTGCTTCTAAGCCTAGGCCTATCAATTGTTAATACTAACTGTCAAGTATATGCATGGTGTTATGAATTGCCATTGAGTTTCAACTACTTACCGGAGTGTATTCTTAGTTTTCTTCATTTGTATATTATTGGCAGTTCACTAACGTTTTGAGTTTCATTAACAACAGCTACTTTGATCAGATCATTCTTTCTTATATGGCCTCATGCATAATTATAATAAGCGTAATCCTTTATGTACATAATAACTTCACAACTTTGATTTCAACTTCTGTTTTGTCATCCTTTCCTTTTGAGGTGCATAACTCAATTGTGTTGTGTCTAACTTTTCAAATACGAACGTAACATGACGAGCAGTATAACATTGACTTTTTCTTGCTTACATGTGGAGATTTGATTTAGTATATCATATGTATTTGCATGTAAGCTCTTTGAGATGCTTACATAATTTGACCTTCACTTCAAAGCCAAACAAAGCTACTAAAGACACACAGTGACTGACTTTATCGTTTAATGCACATTCAATACTCAGGAAGAATACCCTCTTTTCATGTGAATTAATTAGCCTCGCAACAATTCTAACAGTTTTAAGTTGGATGAAGAGGGCACAAAATCACTTTAGGATAAGTGGGAATAATATAAGGTGACAAGTTAAGTTAATAATCACGTTAGGATGAAGAGGGCAGAAATTCATTTGGTCATTTTGGTTTTAACTTACTAAGTTTGTGAGAGTGGATAACCTCTTTAACCTTACCGGAGAGAGAGTGCAGCCTCTCGAATTGCCACCGGTTTGGCTTAGTAGTTTTTTTTTTGGTTATGTTCAGTTTCTTTGTTTCCAATCTCTGTTTTTTTTTATCACTCGAGTAGAGAGAGAGTACAACCTGTCCTTTCCTCTCCTTCCATGAAAGTTGAAACACTTGCTTTAGTTGAAAGGTTAACAAAGTGTTGTGTGATTAGAATAGAATTGGGAGTTCATATTAGCACAACAGCTGTTAGATTAACAAACCCTGCCATTGCAATTCTCTGCAATCAGCTGAATAACTAATAAATCTCACGTTGACAGCGACCATCCAGGAACAATGCCTGCAATACTCATCATATAAACAAATGAGGCCCAAGAATTTAATGCGGCAGAATCTAAGTTTCTCTCATAAAATCCTAGAAAGACAAGTGATCAAAGCGGGTGGTCTACACCTTCAAGCAGAGAACTTTTGCAGCAGCAGCAGTAGAGGCAAATAGAAGACTGATGACAAGCAACTATGAACTCGTACACCGAACCTCGAAGAATTTCAAATAAAAGATGAACTACATAATGCAGCTTTACTGCTGAAACAAGCCATGAAGCAATTTGGAAAGTGGAATTACAAATGTAATCAAGCCATTTCACTATATTAGTCTTCACCAAATGAGAATCAATACCAACATGCAAACACTTTTACTGAAGCAACCTCTTCAGAAGATTAGCACAAAGGAGATTCTCAAGTATTATTCTCCCAAATTTTCATTTGTTTAGCTTGAACATAGGCAAGAACATAAAAAGAAAGCACCATAAGCTATTACGAAATGTTAAACTAGTCGCTCCTTTTTTAATCTTTTCTAAACTGCATCTGTTTTTAGCAAAACAAAGAACAAATTGGCACAAGACAAAGCAACTTGACAAGCTCCTTGCCAGAAAACGCATAACATTGCAGAATAGACAGGTGGCCAGCTGAACCAGAAAAACACAACTAAGCAATCGACTACATGACTCATGAACAACTACTGATAAAGTATTATCATGACAATCAACAATGCAAATCAGACAGGATGATAACAACACTACCATTTGAAGGTAAATCAAGCGAATGTGTTATTGATGAATAATCCTCAACACAATTGTCTTTTCTGACTCATAAAACACAACTCCTGGAATTCCAATCTCATTTACGAATAAATTATCCGACTGAACAAGCAAGGATCTACTTAGATCTTGCTACGTGCTTGATATAAACGAATCTGGGATAGAAAACGTATATTACAGGTGTTTGTTAACCATTGGGATGCCTGAGATGGAATGGAAAGTGTATATTATAGCTTTTCAAGGTGTTTGTTAAAATATGTACCTGATTGCATATCTTGCTTTTGCAAGATATGGCAATCTTGATATAACATCAAGATAAGCATCCCGGGTTAGTTATATTATATGAATCTCTTATTTTTCTTACTCTCTTCATCCCAATAAAGATTAACAAACACTCGGAAAATATTTTTGGAATGCATTCCAATTTTATCTTAAACATTCCTATCTTAATCGAAAATCATCTCATCCCTAGCTCTACAAGCATTATTTTAACAAACACTATATAAAAAAAAATGGCAAGACCTACAGTAGCATACCATGATTTCAGATGACATAATCTATCCTCATCCTGCCAACAGGTATCAGATGGTAGAGTGCATCCTAGATAGCAGTAAGTAGAAATTTAATGGATTTCTCATCAAGCCACGATCAAATGAAAGTTATTGACAACCACAGACAGCTGTGAAGTCATACTCATATCTGTCCTGAATAATTATCTGCTGATGTAGGTAGATCAACCTAATATAGTGATAGCAAAATGAATGTGTTAGGTAAGTCGAGTACTATAAAGGAAAGCACGAAGACATAGTAGAATAACATGTGCAGCTTAATTCTATCCTTTGTACTTGACTATTAAGAACACATTGTTCTATCCTTTGTAACTATCCAAGCCATATTACCTACCACTCATGTTACGTTTTACAATAATTTAATTGCACAAGTGAAGAAATGAAATTATTTTAAAATTGCCGCCATCCAACTAAAATTTACCAAATGAAGAAATTTAGTTTTTAGGAGGTCTGACTTGAAGGTTGAGTTCCAGTTCTATATTAGCAGGTCAAATTATCACTTGAAGTCGCACATATATAGAAACTTCAGACAGGAATTGTGCTAAAATAGTACCTCATTTACTGATGCACTGCTGTTACCGACATCTTTGCGCTTGTGCCATCTTCGTAGCACATATTTGGAAGGAACAATTTCAATATCCCTCCTCACAAGAACTCGAAATGCATGACGACATAAGATACCTCTATATTCAAACATTCGACAACTGCAATACACTTCATTTGTCTCAACATTGAACCTAACTTTAAATTCATTACGCTTTGGACGGTCCACATTAATGTTCATCCTCTCCATTACTTGGTACTCCAACATGGAACCACTTCCATCAACCAAATCTACCTCGCAATATATCAAATGTGTCATCTCCCTTTGGACTTTCTCAAAAATGTTGTTAGTATATACCTGTTGGAATTGTTTTTCTACTCCAAATGAAGTTGCACAATGAATGTACGAGTTCATGCTCGCGAAATCAGCTCTTACTTCCTTATCAATTTTTTCTCTCAATGCAATCTCATATTGCTCCACAAACTGCTTTATAGAGCTCCTTGAATGCACATATCCATCAAAGAATGAGTGCAGGACATCATTTCTTTGGGCGGAAGACATTCCAGCCCAAAAAAAATCTTTCACAAAGATAGGCGCCCATCGTCTCTTCTCATTATACAAGGATGAAATCCAGCCATTGCTACATAAATCATACTCATCCACCATTGCTATCCATTTATTATCAAACTCGTTAGCATTCAAAGGATCATAAACAGCTTCCAAAAAGGCTTCTTTTAAGTCATCATATCTCTTGTGCTCTTTCATCTTTTCTGGAAATTTTGTTAGTATATGCCACAAGCACAATCTATGATGAGCCTTAGGAAAAACAATCTTCACAGCTTCACTGATATTTTTACATTCATCGGTTATTATTGATGAAGGATGATGATTTGACATGCAAAGGAGCCATGCTCTAAATAGCCAAATGTAAGTTGAAACATCACCAGTAGAAATAAGTGCACATCCAAACAAAACAGACTGACCATGGTGATTAACCCCAAGGAAGGCCACAAATGGCGAAAGATACTTGTTCAGGATGTACGTTGTGTCGATAGCTAACACATCTCCAAATTCATGGTATGTTGTTCTGCTTCTTTGGTCTGCCCAAAAGACATTTTTTGGCCGGCCTTGCATATCAGGATCAATAGCATAGAAGAAGTCACGACTATCCACTTGCATGCGCAAAAACAATTCGTGCAATGCAGTTGCATCACCCTCACCAAACTGTAGAACACTTGCATTTTCAGCTTGATTCACAGAAGGTTTATTCTCATAGTCTCCTTTTGTATCCTCCAATTTCCTAGCAATCTGACATGGACGGAGATCAAAGATATCGTTCACCTCGAAGTTTGCATTGTCATAAGGCGCAATTAACCGCCGCTTCAGTATGTGGGCCTGACCATGGAGAAGCGCATGGTTATGTTCTAGTATAGCAGAATTTATCCTCCATCGTCCTTCAACCAATGATGATGAAATCCTAGCTCTACAATTGGTTCGACATGTCGGCTTAGGCTTTAAAGAGTTCTTCCTATTTATATTAGCAATAGGTTTCCTCGCTTTATGGCAGGTGAATGTCTGAAACTTATGCTCACCATTAGGCCCTTTTCCACTCGAAGCTTTAACAACGCTGAAGCCAATACTTTGTGCATACTTCTGATAGTACGCATATATCTCCTCCAAGCTAGAAAATGACTTGCCAACTTTAGGTTCCTCTGGCTTCTCCAAAATGGTGTTAGAGTCAATGCCTTCTCTAGCCTGATCACTATCGAATGCTAGGGATTCATTGGCAGTTTCTACATCCTCCTCCCCTTCAAGGTCTGTGCAGAGATCACCACTCCGAACTACCTCATTCACATTATCAAATTTCATTTTCTGCGCTTGCACATCCATCGCCTCAAAGGATACCCTGAAACAATTTCATAGAAAAGTTCTCACATTTACGTACTTTTTCATTAATTCCTGTGATTTTCATCATAAGAGTACAAGCCACAGAGAAAGTCTTGAGCTTGGAAATTCACAGTGATATTGAATCCACAAGCACGTAAATTTCGAGCAGTAAAAAAGTATACAAAAAAAAAGTGAAAACACATACATGATACTACGGAGTCAAAATATACGACTGTTCTAAAAAAATGCCCAAAGCACTAATTTTTCAAACAAAAATTACTCACAATGTCATGAAAAGACAATTGGCAGCAATTAGTTGTTACAACATTCTTGTATTTACCTGTAGCATTAGAGCTGCTTTTGACAGAAGTTGAAGAATTATGGAGATCAGCTACAAAGAATCCTTAAAAATGGTGATGGGTTCCATTCATTTTACATTTTTTGTTTGCTGAATCATCCAGGAGCTTCTCTGTACGGGAGTGAGGAGGAAGAAGAAGGAAATAGACTGATTACTCCCTCTTTTTTTAGGCCATTGTTTTGCATCCTTAATTTTTCATGTAATGTGCAATTGAGCCCTATTCGTTTTTTGGTAATCAAAGAATTGCAAGTAAAAAGTAGGGGTTGAAATAGAAGACGGCATAATTGAATTGAGGAGAAAAAGCAATAAATTCATTGGGATTGGGTTCCAGTCCACATGGTACGCCACAATTGCATCAAAAAACAATGTCCTAAACTAAACGTGTCGAGTTTGAGCACTTTATAACTAGCCCGCTCGCTCAACTGGGGATGAAAAGGAAGGATATCCCACCTGTTATTACTATTCCAAACTGTTATTTTTTTTTTTGATAGCGAAGCGGCCAAAGGCCGATTATTGTAGCATCATGCGGGGATAAGTTCCCCCATTACTGTCAAACTCCAATAGCTGAATTAACTCCAGTGGGGCCTTGTTAAGGTAATGAACTCCCCTCGG
>CANYCX010078895.1:0-10012 GCA_948193385.1 Breynia disticha f. nivosa
ATCAACCTATCTTATCAACATACACATTTAACATTTTTATGAATCTCAAGTAGCAACAATCTTATATATATATATATATATATATATATATATGTAACATCTTCATCCTTAAGTCCTAAGATTAAGAAATAATTAAAATAATTAATTAAATTGATAATTTAATCCATAAATTAAAGATACTAGAGGTTTAATATGAGTTGATTTATAATTGATAAGTACATGGGGTGGAATTAAAGTACAAGGAGTGGGCACTACCCCCTGTAGTTTAATATGATAGCGTGTAGTTTTATGAATGTACAAGGGGTGGTCGAAAATTACAAGGGGTGGGCACGACCCCCTGTACTTGAATACCACCACGTGTAGTATGTTAAAAGTGGCAAAAAATTGGATTTCCTCGGGAATTGAAGTATGACAAGGATCAAATGTTTTGTTTATAAAAAGGAAAGGAAGCAAGTGAATGTTCAAAGGTTAAAACAGAGGAAAATTCAGAGCTGGAAAAAAGAAAACCGAGGAATGAAGACAGAGAAATACGGGAGAAAGAGAGATTTAAGGTTTAGGAGAGAGAGAGAATTTGCGATGGAAAAGAAGTACCGATCGTAAGGGATACGATATCAAGGATTAGAAAGGTATCTTGGTAAGATTTATTATTCGTATAATTTTATGAATTTATACGGATATGTGGATTGGATATATAGTTAGGTATGATATTGATTGTATGAGAGTTATTCGTGTTTATATGATGATTTTATTGGATATCGAAATCAGGATCGGAGCTTGGAGGAGTTTAGAAAATACGGATTTATAGGTGAGTAATCCAAACTTAGTTTTAAATTAAGTTATATGACTACTTAGAATTGCTAGCGTGTGGTTATTGTTGGTAGATGATTTACGTGTTTAATTTTTAGGGTAGATTATTATGTTTGTTAGATGAAACCATAAGATAAAATCCTAAGGAAGTACAGATAAGTAATTAAATTATAAAGATGAAAATAATGAAATAAGAATATACGGAAGAACATATATATCAAAGGAAGTCCGTGATCTTTCATAACAGAGCAGCGATATGATCCCTGGATAACAGAGAGAGAGGAAGCAGCGGGCCCCTATGCTACAGGAAAAAGAATACTTGATTTGAAATCATATGATTCAGAATAACTTCACTGATAGTAAACAGCGTATCTATAGTGCATATAGAGGATCATTAGTGAGTTTATCACCGATGATTTAAGAATGTGATAGGTTAGATTTAAGAACAAATTCAGCATTAGCTGAATATTGATTCGAAGGAACAGTCAGAGTTTATGATATGATCAGATTACATGTTGTATGATAGAGTATCATTATTGGATGATGATATGTATAAATGATAGAAAATAGATTCATATGGTAGGGAATTTTCTCCAGCATGTATCTAGAATGCTTTTCAGGAAATATATGATGATAAGAAATAACTATTCAACATATGATCTGGAATATGCTATAGCAGTGATAGATATTTGAATTGGGAGTGTTAATAATGATATTTGAGGTTATTAGTATAACAGATGTATGATGTATAAGGAAAGGATGTAAGCTTAATCATATAAATGATTATACGGGAATCAGAATTTTGTATATGGAATACTGTAAAGATAGGAATTTTGAGGACAAAATTCTTTAAGGGGAAAGTTTTGTAACATCCTCATCCTTATGCTCTAAGATTATTATGTAATTAAAATGATTTTGTAGATTGATAAGTTAATCGATAAATGAAGGAAAACTAGAAGGTTTAATGTGAGTTGATTAAGTGTTGATAGCAAGTATATAAGAAAGGTTTAAAAGGGTGAAGGGCGTGTCATAGGGTGTGTTGACAGCACAGGGCGTGCCATGAACACAAACCATGCCAAATGTGGATTGAGGGCGTGCCAATGGCACAAGTCATGCCAAATGTGGATTGAGGGAGGGCCAATTGGAACAGGTCGTACTAATCTTGGATTAGGGCATGCCACTGAAAATAATTGATGTGGTAGATGAATATTAACCTCAGAACTTGAAGCAGGAGTTGGATTTAAAGCATGGGTCGTGCCACTTCAGCATGGGTCGTGCCACTTCAGTATGGGTCGTGCCACCTTTTAAAGTTTTGCCTATAAATAGAATTATATGGATATGTTTAATTTGGATATTTATTCTTATAATTTTCAGGATTTATATGGATATGTTTTATTTTGATTATGGTATTGATTATAGGAAATTTATTTTGTGAAATTATTGGATATATATAGCAGGATCGGAATTTTGAAGAGCTAGGAAAAAAACAGAATTACGGGTTAGTAATCCAAACTTACTTAAATATAATTTTATGTGTGATCACCTAAAGAAAAAGATAATAAAAAGGATATGTCATGATAATTGTGTAATTAGTTGGAGATATGAATTATATGAGAAATGTTGTGTGAGAAATTGTTGACAGGGGGTGCAGGAGTTGCACATATGCCATGATATAGATAGTTGGAGTGTTTGTTTGATTTATTTGAATTGAGATGATGCATACACGTAAATAACCAACAAGATAAATTTACGAGTAGAAAGAAAATGACTGCATATGCATTTGGATGATTCAGATGTTTGATAGGATAAATATGATTATAGCTGAAACCTTAAGAAATTACCTTATGATTATATAACTAAGATAAGTCTGCAAATAATTATAAAGAAGAAATCACAAATAATGAATACAAATATATGTTTAAAAAAAATAGAGATATCAATACGATAGGAAGTTCATGATCCTTTATGAGTTCATATTTATAGAAACGACATTATTGATATAGATATATGATCATATACCAGCAAATACGATTAACGAGGTTATACGTGTGAATGTTCGCACAAAAATAAGAAACTAAAGAAAAAGAGAAAATATGGACTATGAGAATGTATATATATGCATTAAAATTACGAACAGGAACATACGAAAAGAAATACAAAACGAAAAATGTAAATAGGTAAGCTATGATTTGTTACAGTTATACAGGTATATGATCGGATATGATATGACAGGTTATGATACATTATATGATATGATATTGGTGAGGTGATTCGATAATATATGACAGGTGATGATACGTTATACGATATGGTATTGGTGAGGTGATTGGATATGATATGACAGGTGATATATGTTATATGATATGGTATTGGTGAGGTGATTGGACTGGTGATGGTTATGATCGATCATTGGAAACGGAAGGGAGACAAAAGATTATACAGTATATCTTTACAGGATACAGTATACAGATACAGTTGTTTTATCTTACATTTTATATTGATAAGCTGATCATACAGAGTTATCATTTATATGATTACAGGAAACACATTTCGATTAATATTTGGATTATATATGGATGTGAATGTACATATATAATTGCGACCATAGACGATGTGATTTGAAGAGACAGAGGAAATGAATACGAAACAATTTATAGAACATATGAGTAATAAAGAAAAGAATACGATATCTAGATATAAAGAAAATAAAGATAAGTCCTATACTTAAATAAACAGATAGATTATGGATAAAATCCTAGAAATACTGAAATGGATAAATTCTTATAAATGATTACTCACTGAGCTTACAACTCATACAAATATGATTTTTTGTTACAGGAACAGGTGGTAAATGGAAGACCATAGTGACATGCCAGCTAGTGGGTCAGTTGCAGCTCCTCAACACTTCCTCTCTCTACAGACAAATAGAATTATATGCATCATTATATGTATAGATAGTTGTTGTACGATATATGTGTTTTAATGATTATATGAAAGATTTATACAGATGACATGAAATGATTATTTGATGAAATGAATTAAAAAGGTATGATTTATAACAGGTTGACAATTGGTTATTTACAGGGATACAACAGTTACATACAAACCATGCCTAAAAAACATGAGTTATGTATTGTAGATGAACAGAAACATGGTAGTATAATACAAGGTCGTGGCCATGGGATGTATTACACTACCATGAGCTATGTTCTAGACCCGAGCTACAGAGGTTGTATACTGTTATATGTATACCTAAATTATGATTTTAAAAATAGTAATATTATAGGAAAATGTTTTTAAATATTCCACATTATAAGTAATAAAAAGGTTAAATATATGATTAAACGCATAATAATTATAAGATGTTTTACAATGGTTTGGCTATTAATGCCATCCCATGCAAGACTCTACTAAATCTAGGTAAGAGCGCAGAAGATGCAATACATACTGACCTTGTAGTGGCAACAGTGACAGGGGATGCTGCTAAGTCCTTAGATGTAATTCCATTACAAATTGGCGTCGACAGTAAGTTGTGTCTGCCCTTCTTTGTCATCAACTTCACCGCCAGCTACAGGCTGCTGTTCGATAGAGATTGGATCTATGCCAATCTATGCATCCCATCCACACTTCATCATTGGTTATTATTCTGGAATGATGAGGAGGTGGAGACAATCAGAATATACACGAATCCGTTTAAGCCGAAGTGAATGTAGTGGATGCATGTTTCTATCATGGGGATACCCATCCAATAATTTTCCAAGGGGAGGATAGAAATAACAGATCCACATCCTTTACCTTCGCCAAAGGGAAAACTATGGCAATACCCAAACAAGGCAGGCCCATGGGTGGGCCGCCTTATCTCTTTGACAGCCAGGTTTCAAAAGATTGAAGACAATAATGAAGAAAATGAGTCAGGAGGAACTACACTCACTGATTTCAGTTTAGCATTACAGTAACCCAAGGGCCATAGTGATCTAGAGGTTCTCGGGATCGAGTTTATTTATGAAGATGTGTTACTTGTGGCTGAAGACAAAATAGAATGAAGAGATTTAAAGGCCACTCCTACAAAGATGGAAGGCACAAGGCTACAGGAAATCGAGAGATTTTTATCAGTAGGATTTATCCACCCAGCTAAATACAATGAATGGCTAGCAAACATAGTCCCTGTAGTGAAAGAGAATGGTAAGATCAGAGTATTTATTGATTTCAGGGACCTGAATATTGCCACCCTAAAAGATGTTTATGTAATGCCAGTGAGGAACATGTTAATTGATGTTACTACAAATCATGAAATATTAACGGTTTGGGAATGTTTTGTAGGTTATAATCAAATTCAAATTGCTGAACGGATGTACATAAGACAACGTTCAGGTGTCTAGGGGCCTTTGGCACATTTGAATGGGTAATGGTGCCATTTTGTTTAAAAAATGCAGGGGCCACTTACCAAAGTAATATGAATTTGATTTTTTATGATCTTATAAGAAAGACTATAGAGGTGTACATTGATGATGTGGTGATTAAGTCAAAAAAGAAGAAGGATCACATTGAGCATTTAAGAGAAGGCTTACAAAGGCTAAGGAAGAATCAGTTAAGACTCAATCCCCTTAAATGTGCTTTTGGAGTTCGGGTAGGAAACTTTCTAGGATTTTTAGTTCACCAAAGAGGAGTAGAGGTGGATGACAATAAGACTAAGGCAATCCTACAAGCTAAGCCGCCCACTAACAAAAAAGAGTTAGAGAGCTTCCTCGGGCAGGTAAAATGTTTGCGACAATTTATTTCTAATCTTACTAGGAAGAAACAGAGTTTTTTAGAACTTTTAAAACTAAAGAAAGAAGAAAATTTGTATGGAAGCCTTGTCACCAGGAAGCATTTGAAAAAATTGAAGAATACCTGTCCAAACCATCAGTGTTGATGCCACGAGAAGAGACCGTCACCTCAAGTTGTACCTGTCAACCTTTGAGGAGTCTATTGGATGCGTCCTGGCACAGAACAATGAAAAGGGGATGAGTAGGCTATTTACTACCTAAGTCGAACACTCAGAGACACACAAATCAGGTATACACCCATAGAAAAGGTTTGTTTAGCCTTATATTTTGCATGCACCAAATTGAGACACTACATGATTGGCAATCTCACCTACGTAATATCAAAGATGGACATTATTAAGTACATCTTGACAAGGCCTATTGTTACTAAAATGTCCTATCCTGTTTATCATATTAGTCTTTTACTAATTCATCACATTGTTATATTTGTACGTATACTTTAAAACTTTTCTTATAAGATATATGTAATTCATTAACACTTATTCATCTTCTTTTAATCTTATTAATCATTCATAAAACTATATTGTATCCCCAGTTTATAGTTTATCCGCTATATACTCAGAATATAGATCGTAATAGCTAACACATCCATGGATTAAGCTTTGTGTTAAGCGAATACGCTCTTTATTCTTTAATATGCAAGCTCCTACTTTATATAGAACTGTTATATAACGGCTATAACCTAAATATATCCATAATGCAAGATCCATTCTTGTAACACAAGTTGAACACCACAATAGTTCTCAAGCAATATCAACATATTAATGAACATACACCTCAGCAATGAACTCATTCTCAAACAACAACAATCTCAAATATATACACATATATATGTATCTAACATCAAACACAACAAACAAGTATTTGTATCAATATATTATAAAACATCTCATATGTGTAAGCATAACATGCAACAACACTCAAAACATCCTAGAGGAGAGAGAAAATGGTATGAGAGTAGAAGTCGACCCACCTGTCAAGTATAAATCTCTATCTCTGCTCTCTGCTAGATCCTGAAACTAAAATTCGCAGTTGCGTGAGTTGTGGGCTTACTGAATAGTCTTTAAATTAACCAAGTTATCAATAATAACAAATAAACATAACATAATAAACCATATACTTTTGCAAGCATTCTTTCTATAAATCATATAATGATATTTCTGTACGTTCGATTATTTACCATGCAACATAATTGATTATCTGTACAGCAACATAACAATGTACTGAATAAACCCCTATACAGAAATGATTCTTTAAAAGGATTCCCCCTCTACAGAATAAACCTCTCTATGTATGATCGATCATATATCACCATTCCACACCTCATCATATCAACACCATATCAACACTATATCAATAACATATCAACATCATATCGCGTCAATCATAATCATAACATACAATCATATCATTCGTACTATAACATACGTGTTTGCATTCTCATTTTGTTCATACCTGTTTGCAATTCGATAATGTTTTCCAATTTTATACAAATTTCATATTTCATCATTTTATTGAATTTATTTGCAATTCATATATTCATTCGAACACTTAATCAATATCATATTTAAATTTTCATATTCATTATATTTAAGTGAGTTAGACTACTCACCTGTCAACGAAAATACTCAGACCTCTGCGTGCTCTGGTCCTGACCTGACCGTCTGGACTGTCGTCCTATAATAACATATATCAATCTTTCTACAAAATTCAATATAACCAAACTTATAATGCATGCCCTAATGAATCCGTTAAGTTTACTTTTCAATTTTGCAAAACCCTAATCCTAACCCTAGAAATTTCTGACTTTATCTTTCATCATCAATTCATCAATCTAAGTGAATTCTATAATTGTTTTAACATTCATTTCTATAATCATTTCTATAATAAAATTAGGAAAACTCATAAAAATTTACGATAACTTCTGATATTACCTGCTTCGACTATACCAACGAATGCCCAGCTCGAGATTACGAATGATTTGATAACCAAAATCAATTCCTTTACTTAAATATCCACTCTCTCTCACTAAATCTCTCTCTTTCGTCGTCTCTCTCTCCTTCCCTTTCCTCTGAGGCTTTAAATTGGTTCTTTAATGTTCTGAGCAATTTCTTGCGTAAACGAGACTTATATTTTTTTTACCAGAAATAGAGAAGTATGCATGGTGGGCGTCAAGTACATGTGGTCGTGCCCACCACGCGTTTTTCCTCCCTCACCACGTGTAGTTCTACGCTTTGATGGTTTCTCCTTTCTTTTGGTTACTTTATGTAACTCTTTTACCTTTATATCAACCTTCTTCTAAATTGTTTCCAATCATTTATTTTTTTTCATTTTATCATCTAAATTCTTATTTTCATTAATCATTTTACTTATAATATTAATTATATGGTTTTAGGACGAGAATGTTATAGTTACTAAAAGAACTGATAAATGGCTGATCATCAAAATTCTTATTTTCATTAATGCATGGTGGGCATTGGCACTGGCAGAGTTTTCTATATAGTACATACCTCAGAAGGCTATCAAAGGACAGGCTTTGGCAAATTTCTTGGCTGATCATCCAAGTCCTGACATGCCCAGTGAACCTAACCTGAATGTGTTTTGCTTGGAGGAAACCCATTGGTCAATGAAGTTTGATGTGTCCAGTACAGAAGATTTGGCTGGGGCTAGTATCGTCATGAATCTCCTAGTAGAATCAAGACGTCATTGGCATTTAACCTCAAGTTTGCCTGCACCAACAACCAAACAGAATACGAGGCTCTGATTATAGGCTTGGAGATATTAAAAGAGCTGGGGGCAAAGAATATAAGGGTTTTTGACAACTCACAATTGGCAGTAAGCAAATGAGCAGAGAGTACAAGTGTAGCAGTTTTTCTTTAGCCCCACACTTCACTGTAGCAATAAGCCATACAATTACTAGGCGACTTTGAGGAAGTGGCTTTGGAATATGTTCTAAGGAGCCAAAACTCGGAGGCAGACAGTATGACAAAGGTGGCTTCTGAGGTCGACATGTCTGAAGAGTTAATTTACAAGTTTGTCCTTATTCATAAATGGAATCACCCTTCAACTGCGACTAGAGGCATGCCAAGGGAAGTGTTAACCACGGACACTGATGTGGCAGGTGATTGGAGGGAAGCCTTCAAAGATTACCTATCTAATCCAGATGCCAAATCTCCTTATAAATTAGGGTACAAGCTTTGCAATACTTGCTGATAGATGACTCCCTATATTGCAAGGGATTTGATGGTTTATTATTAAAATGCTTGAGTATCAGGGACGGGACTACGTGATCGGCGAGGCTAGCGGTGCGATACTGAAGGTCGGGCTCCCAGCTTTTTTAGAATTATGCATGCTTGCGTATTTATACTTACATTAATATGGATGGATTTTACATACATATTATTCTAAGTGTATTTCCACGGCTTCCGCATTTCAGATTATATTTGATGTAGAACTCGTATTTCAAGTTAAACAAATTATGGTTTCATTTTACCTCTCCTACCATATTATGTTTTAAAAAAAATACTGCTAAATTTGGAGTTTATTCAAAAACAAACTTTGAAAATGTTGGGCGTCACAGAATCAAGCTCATCAGGTCAACCCCATACTACGCTCAGGCTAATGGGTAAGCGAAAGCATCTAATAAAGTGCTTGTAGGCATTCCATAAAAAATGATGGAGGATAATCCCAAAGAGTGGCATACCTTGTTGTCAAATATATATATAAATAGGGCATATCGCACCTCTAAAAAGGATGCCACAGGCACAAGTCCATTCAGTTTGACCTACGGACATGATGTCGCGTTTAGGTATGGAAGTGGGTACCCTATAATAGGGTACCCGCGGGTATCCATGTGACCTCCGAATTTAAATATTATCTGCGTATAACTTCCCTCCTACAGACAATACTTAAACCCGAAAATCAAAGTTTAAATAAAAATAAAATAAAATAGAATTCAATTTAATTTAATAAAGGAAATACCAATCCATTTCAAACTCATTTTATAAACCTTCATACATATCACCATAATATCTTTACAACTGTTTTTAGGTTATAAAAGAAACTAGATTCCAACTGAATCCATTTTCTATTATAACCCTAACAAAATGTATGAAATATGAATACAACATTTGTTATGTACTTTAAGAACCCTAATCTAGAATGTACACTGCACCTCGGTTCTTCCTTCTCGCAAAAACTCCAAAATCCAAATGCTGCACTTATTCGCAAAGCCCAAAATATCTTTCTAATGCCCTGCCGAGCGTTACAGACAAATAATTGCGTGAGATATACTCAGTAAGCAACATAACCAAATATGGTACGTTTCATTCACATTCAAAATAATAATTTAATAAAGCACATAATCCAAATTAATAATG
>CANYCX010078921.1:0-19892 GCA_948193385.1 Breynia disticha f. nivosa
ATTATCCTTTTAGGTTTTTTTTGCTAGCCGCGTGCGATCTGTAGGACTATTTAAGATAGGTAATGAGTTTAATAACTCATAAACCATAGGCGGTCTTTAGTAAGACACTATGATCATCCTAAATTAAATAGCTGACGAGCGGTGTCAACAGTCCTACTGCAACTCAAATAGATCCTTTGACCTACATATCTTTATTTAGCATAAGGCATGTCGCTAACACCCTTATTTAATGCTAAATCACTTTTCTTGATCTCTATGATAAAATTGATAAGTTCGAATAAATGACTTAATCATTTTATTCGGGTGCGGCCACACTCTTTCTAATCTTGTCTATGAAGCGGCCAGTGATATCATCTCTCATTGAGAGGGTTAATCCCTTCACTTCACTCCTTCTCTCAATTATGATTCGTAGCATACCCAATCATACCCATACTTGCCAACCTTTTACACCCACGTTAGGCGTATATCAAAGTACACTAAAAATCACAACAAGAGACACAGTGATTTCCAGTCTAAGGATAACATTTGACATTGCAAATGGTGATCGCTCTCCAAGTATAATGCTCTACATTATACTTATGCACTTTGCTAGATATCCCAAATATCTATGACCCGTAGAATATGATCATCTACAAAGTACATACCAGTCTTAATTCATTTCTATTCCCATAGAAACAAGCGACTAGGGATATTTAGAATGTTAATCTCAAAAACTTCCATGTTCTACTATCAAGGTCCTCAACCTTGATACCTCAAGCGCATAATTAAAATTCTTGGATATTTTATCATACAATATACCACAGGTCAATACATCATAAGATAAAATAATGCCTCATAATTTTATTACTCAATAATAAAAGTTACAAACAATGCATTGAGCTAGGGCTTACACTAACAATTTCAATTCCCATTCACGTACTAATACAATTAAAGGATCTCTCACTCAAACGTAAATCATATAACATCATTCTCATATTTCATACAAGAAAAAATGTTAGTTGCATTGCCTAATTACCTTACAAATTCAAAACACTATTTATAGCATTTTCACATTAACACGCATATTTTTCACACTTCAAGGTTATTTCCTCGTGTTCATCGATCCACTCAACAAATAATCCGCAAGCGTATAATGCATCATTCAAGCTCATTCTCAATGAACCATCAATCCAATCCATAATCAATCGATTCATGCAATCCCAAGCATAATCATATACGTGCGACACTCAATATCGCGCATGGTTTCAAGCATTTACAAAGGTATAGCGCAATCCATTATTTATTTTTCATGAAAATGTAAACAATATACTCACGGCAACATGCGTTCTTTCACATTGTTTACGGCCATTTCTTTCCTATCATACAACATAATCTCATCATTAATTCATTTAAGAACCCATAGGTCAAAATCATGCCACAACATGGACACGTTTTCCATTCATCTCATAGCATATCAATCATGACTAATTCAAGACACATGTTTAACACCTTCAATTCATCTGCTCATACAATTTAACAACCAAAACTTTAATTATGCATTTTATCAAACTTTGTTTTTACCTTCTTTTGGCTTCTTAATCTTTCTTAGTGAGGCTCTAAAATATACATTTGCAGACGGGTATATGCTCACTCTACATTGATTACAAGGCCATATAGGTCTTTAAACCCTTTCATTTTACTCAAACCCATAGCAATTATGCAAGTCTAATGCAAAGTATCGTATGAACAAATTCATATTCATACACGTGCACCCAATGCACAATTTGCTCATTTTGTACAAACACCATTTCAATGTAGTTGATAATATACACACTTTATCCTGTTCTTAATTATGATCTCTGTGCCCTGGGTGGATTCCTGCCCAGCACAGGCTCTCGGGACTCGGCGGCCTCGTGCGATACATGGTTGACTAGCTCCAACATTTAGAAATCAACATTTCCAAAACCTTAGTTTCACACACAAGAATGCAATGAAAACAAGTTTTTGGTACAATCCACAGGGAATCTAATCCCTACTCTGATACCATAAAATGTTAACCCCAAATTTAAAAACTTCATTTTCGAATAAATGACGATTTTGGAAACCATTTTTTTCTTTCTATAACAATATTGTGCGAGAGAGAGAAACTAGTTAAATAGTTTTTCAAACACATTAATGAGGATCAATGTTAGTCATACATGAGAAAGGGTTTGTAATGCTGAAGCAATATAAAACAATTGCATGCCATAATACTGCATCTCGTCTATACTAAAATTATAGGCATACACACAATATAAACATGGGAGCTCGACCTTCTTCAGTATTGCACTGTTTAGCCTCGTCGATCACGTAGTCCTATCCTTAATACCTGTCACTCTGCACAACATTCAACACATACAAAGGTGAGTATATAAAATACTCAGTAAGTGTAGCCCTAGTATTGTTAAGATGAGCTGCAGGGGAACCTTCAGCCAACACGGGTGTGCTCGTGGAACACAATGTCGTATTTACGCCTAAATTCCCTAATGGATCACCGTAGCCATGCGACAAACAATTCATTTAAGTTTTTTATGTACTAAGGAGTCATCCTAGATTACTATTTCACTTTAGATATTCATTAGTACGTTATTCAGGCTAAAACTAGGTTTCTTACCACATTAACGTATGTTTATCAAGCCATAACGTAAGTTATTAATCAGCAGGTTATACATATTTCCAGGTCAAGAATAATGTATGTTACCATGTAGGTAACGTACGTTATTCACCTTAACGATTAACCTCAAATCAAATCCCACAAACAGACTGCTAAGTATAGCCCCATTTCATACCATGAAATTCTCAATTTCTCAACTCTCAACCAACACATATATCAAGTCATATTATACTTATATTCATCCAAATTATGAACACACATTACCTTCAATTCACAAGCCACTTAACATACAACTTTCCCTACTCACACGAAAAGCAAATCAACACACGCACATACATGCATTACTCCATTCATGAACACATATCACATTCATCGTTCTCACCATCAAGTCACCACACATAACACAAGTCCATGTAGAACATACATCTCATACATATTAACTTTGTATACGTAATTAGATCACTTCATTTTGGTCCCATTACACAAACACATACACATTTTCATTTCAAAAGCATGAGCAACGTATTACCATCATTCCAAAACCAATCAAGATGAAATCTCCATACGTATCATAATTCCACACAATCCATACAAAAATCATGCATAATCCATATCGCTCATAACCAACACAAGTCATAATCATATCAAACACAAGTCAAAACTCCAATCATAACCAACATAATTCATTCATGAAATTCATACAAGAGCCCATATCATCCAATCACAAGTCATGATCATATCATAACCATAAACTGTACACATTCTTTTCCATGCAACCAATATCATGTCATGATGCAATGAATGAGTTCATATGTAATGCTAATGCATTTCCACACACATATGTTGTGCTTCGGAGCCTTAAACTTCATAAGAGAGAGACTCCACTCGATCTCTGCGACTGTGGGCAAAAACCACTTTTCACAATGTAAGAGAGACTCTACTCTCTTCTCAACACAATTGGCCTAATCCCCTTCTTTTCTTTTCTTCGAACCTCGCCCAGCATCGAGCTCTTGCTCAGCATAAAGATAACATCAAGAGGCAAGCTCTTGTGTTCTCAAATCTTGGGCTAATCTCCTTTTTTTCATATAGAAGAACAACACGTCTTGCCTTTTCACATGTGAGCCACAAGCTCCTTTTTGTCTCAATGCATGAACATACAATGTGCTCATGCTAATACCACCATGATATGTATGAATGCAGCTTCATGCATTTCCAAATCTCATCTCAAACTTTCACAATAACATGTGCACATGAATGTTCCACAACAAACATCCATCTCACAACATAAGCAAAACATACTTATAATGGCGAAACTCGTAGCATAATCAACATACACATTTGTAACTCAAAAAAGTTCATCATCATAATCATAAAGGAACATTCATAACATGCATATGGATGCTCAAACATAGTTCATTATAAGCTTTATGCTTATATTCATACACATTTATCACATCATTTATAAAATGCCATCTTGTAGTAAGAAATAATCACCACAAGTCACAAGCCAAACATATCAAGTTTATTCCATCACTTACTCATAAACACCTCTCTTTTCATACTTACTTACTTTTAAGCAACTCACCAATTACGTTCCATTTCACTAATAAAACACGTCCATAGTGTCTTATCATCGTCATTAACAATTTAAAACAAGTCAACACACTCCAATCATAACTCACAAAATTCTAAGCAAACCATACAAGACATAAGTCTCTTTACACAACTTACTTACACTCAAACCAATCTTACAACATTGATCAAGCCATCAAGCAAACATTCTAATAACACTTTACTATCATCTTTCAGCATTCAGAATGTACCAATCACATTCCACACAATTTCTAAGCAATCCATACAAATTTCCAAAGAATCACACAAAGGCATAAACAATTCAAGTCTTACTTTTAGGTTATTTTTGCTACTGTTTCAACAGAAGAAACATTATTCACAAGAGTTTAACCATACAAAGGCAAACATTTAGTAGTAACCATCAAAGAACACTTACCTCGATTTCCCTTGGACTTGATTCGGCACTAATCTTCGATTTGGGCTCTGTTTGTTGTCTCCTACACAAATTATAACACATTTCACATCATATACATTATCGTACACTTAATTTCTCAATTACTCTTCCATTTACAGAAAATCCCTAAATTTCCCACAAACCTTAAATCATTCAATCTCCCAAAATCTACCATTTTTCTGTTAAATGTTTATGGATTCATAAGCTACTATGAAAATCCAACAAAACCCTACCAAATGTACCTTATTCCACACTAATTTCTGCCTTGGATTAGAGGATTTACCTTTTTCCTTCTTGCTTACAAAAATGCTAATGTGGAGAAATTGGATGAAGGGATTGATTCGTTGTTTTACTGCTGAAATCCACAAGTTTGTAGGTTTTTTTGGTGTTTGGGAGACCTTAGAATTGATGTTGGGGAGTTGAGAGAATGTTTAGGAAGGTTTGGGGTGTTTTGTTTCCCAAAATGAGATGTGTTCCAGCTTTTTAATGACATGTTCAGACCCTTGATAACAAAGGTTTATTTTACAATTAATGTATGTTACAAAAAATGAAATTCTGGGAAAAAAAGCCAAGAATAATGTACGTTATTCTTGGAATTAACATACGTTAATCAATCATTTCCAAATTAACGTATGTTGATCTTCATGATTAACATACGTTAATGATACCCAGGTTTCACATTTCCCATCCTCGACTATCTTTCGATCCCCAACATATATATCCTTATGCATACATACTTACAACTTATATTTAACATTATTACAACTTAAATATACATTTTTCCAACAATTAAATGGTCATTTTTTTTGGGTGTTACAGATCAAGTGTTTAGTCTATTTACATCTTGGGAAAACCCAACCAAATGTTTAGCCTAGCAAGGCTAACAATAAAAACATACAAAAGGAATTTAAACTAGACATGAAAAATAAAGGAAGAAGCAAATAAAAAACCCTTGAAGCTCTTCTATTGTCCTTCCAAAATTCCAAGAAAACAGTCCCTTAAAACCTATAAAACAACCTAGTTTTTATAAGCCTTCCTTTGAGCCCCTACAAAATGTCCAATGTGTCCACACTTAAACCATTCAATTTAAGGTGATTTTGAACCATTCTTAATGAGTCAAAAATGACTCAAAGCAGCCCCAAAACGTGGTCTATGTTGGTCATGTTCGTGACCAACATTCTGCCCAAAATTGCAAGCTCCATTTTATGTTACGTTTGGCTATTTTTCACTCCTCATTCGTGGTTCTCTTGGATCACGAACGTGATGTAGCTGCTGCCCCTATTTCAAGCTGCCAAAGGAGAGTAACGAATGATGAGAATTGAGCTTCCAAAAAGTGACTCATGAAAGTCACGAGCGTGACTCATGAAAGTCACGAGCGTGACTTGCTCTCGGCTTAAAATCTTCACCAAAATGAATCTCGTTTAACAACACTTGCAAGCTTCATTTATGGTTGTGGTGAGTCACAAACGTGACTCACCTTTTGGATGCAATTTACTGCTTCAACAGAGTGTCACAAATTCTAAAATGATGTCTCCAAACATGGCTCATGGATAGTCACGAACGTGACTCCAATTCTGCCCAAAACTTGCTTGAATTGTATTCATGTTTGATCTTATTTTCAAGTCCATTCGTGATGCATGGAAGTCACGTTTGTGAATGCTAATCTGACGTCAATTCAGTCCCAAAAATATGTGTCATGATTGTTCCATTAAATTTCCCAATTGTGACTAAATTATAGTCACATTCGTGACACCGAACATGCTCCATTTTGCTCACTTAAATGCATCACGCTTGGCATTTTTACAACCCCATTTGTGGTTCCACTTTGTCACAAACATGGCCATTTTTCTGGCCATCCTTTTCCTCAACAATGATTATTGTTTGCCCCTATTTCCATCCATTTTATGGCTCTGAATCACTCGTGCTTTTGAAATGATTTTAGCTCGCAAACTTATCCATCGCAAGCACCAATTCGTCTTCGATTGCATCTCCATTTTGTTGTTTATAATTCTATAGTCTTGAGGTCCGTTTTGACTATTGGATTATTCCCCTCCCATTCAATCCCCTGTCATTTCCATCAAAATCCCAGCAAAATTTTCTCATTCTTGAATGCACCTGCATAAAACCACATTTGATCAAAAGCTTGTATAATTACGAGTTTTATCTATCAAAATATATCGAAAATAATAAATAACTACATGGAATGGATGTGTATAAATAGTCTTCCACACTTACTCTTTTGCTCATCTCGAGCAACAATAAGTTGACATAGGGGCGACAAGTTCAATTGAAATGCACTAATTGGTTTCGGTCATGTTCAAATTCCCTAGTACATAATGGCGAGGTTTCCTATAAGACCATTAAGTGTTAATAATACCCAAACTTGCGCAAGCAAGCTACTTTGGGACTCGAATAGTTGATGGTCAAAATCCTCAAACTCGGTGGTATCCCTAGGTCAATACAACTATTAGCATAAAGTACCTTCATACAACCTATAACACAAGGAACAATAAAATCTTGGCCCATTCATTTCTTTTCTTTGATTCTTAGCGAGCGCGAAAGTGACTCGCTTTTGGCTTGCACTCCAGGTCATTCAGAAACTAACATTTTCTTTTATGTTTTCTAGCAATTGTGAAAATGACACGCTATTGGCATGCACTCTCAGCCATTCGAATACCTTACATTTAAATTTTTGAGCACTTTTGAACATTCACACATTGTTCTTCTTTAATAGGCCAAAATTTCATCAATTCTCTATGCAATAGAAGTATTCAATACTTATGCTAATGAAAACTAACCATTTATACCTCCTCAACCGAACTTGAGAACTCTCCCAATCAACCATTCGATCTAGCCCATCGTAACTTTGCAAGACCAAGTTCAAGGTCTTCAATCGTGTCATGCACCTACACTCAACATTATATACAAGTTTCTTTTCCAATGATATTCTCCAACAATGTACCTCAATTTTACTCAAAGTTAGATAACACACATTAGACACCTTAAGCATAGTGAAAGTGCGAAAATTTCATTGGATTTGAAGAAATTTTTTCGCAAAAAGAAAAAATTTTTGCACTTTTCGCACACTTCGAGCACACACAAATATCCCATCCCCTAAAAAAATGGAAAACACAATCATAAAAAATAACAAAGAAATATCCCATCACCACACTTAAGCTCAACATTGTCCTCAATGTCACAATCAAGCATTCATTCGAAGAAATATTGAGGATAAAAATCGATATAGAATATTAGAACGTAAAGAAGAGGGATAGGGAAAGAGAAAGCTTCTCTCGGTTAGTCGGTCGTTGTTTCCATTCATAGGGTTGTGTCATTGGATTTGGCCTCATTCATTTACACTTCCTTAACAAAAAGGAAAAACAAATGATTGTACACAAAGCATAAAACAAAAATAATAAAGATGCACGACGTAATTGTAAACATGCTCCTATGTGATTAATGTATACACGTTGAAAAGAAAAGAAAGCAATAAAAAGAAATAACATGAACATGAATGCAACTAATTGATCCTAGAAAGGAAAGAAAGTTTATTGACATAGTTTTACATCATTGTGGACATGGGTAGTTTAACGTCTTTTTAGACGGTCACATCATCTCTGTCTCTAGTATAGCCTCTGACATAGCCTCTAACATGGTGTTTGGCACTGTGTCTATGAACCCCAAATTCGGTAACCTCATTTTCAAATAAACCTTGAAATTTGCACCATTTTTTTGAGGCAACAAAAAATCATCCAAAGGAAATATAATATAGATAAAGGTAGGCATACATGCATTCATTAAACTAGGCTAGTGTTAGCCAAAATACAAATTAGAGTCAAATATGCGGAAGCAAATGGTTTTGGTTTAAAACAATGCATGATCCATGAGTCTATACTATCATATGTATAGCTATGCAAAATAAAAAAGTATAAGTTTCCCAAAATCCACTAGGAGCGAACCTAACAACGTGTATCACACCCCCTAGCGCCACCAAAATAACTATCCCAATCACCGGCTACTGCCCCTCCTTGTCACTTTGCACAACATTCAACAACATACATAGGTGAGTATTCAAAAATACTCAGTAAGTGATAATCCTATTGTTGTTCAGATGAGGTGCAGAGGAACCTTCAGCCAACACAAGCGTGCTCGTGGAACACAAAGCCATATTCGCGCATAAATTCCCTAATAGTTCATAGTTGCCATGTCAAATACATTCCTTTAGGTGGTTTATTTGTTAAAGAATTCATCCTAGATCATTAGTTTACTTTAGATATGCATTAGTTGTTATTTTGGACAAAATTAGGCTTCTGAGCATCACTAACATATGTGTACTACCTGACTAACTTACGTTATGCTTCCATCCATTTCCAGGCTTTGAATAACATATGTTAAACTCAAAATAATGTAGGTTTAATCACCTAATGTACGTTAATATCTACAATAACGTATGTTATTTTACAATAGAACCATTATGCCCACATTTAAGTCCTCTTTCATACATACACATATCATACAACATCTAACATATAAAAATAACTTCCTAATCACTTATACAACCATTTTATACACACAGGTCATAACAAATGCCTTTAAACACATGACCAACACACTTCATCAAGATCAAATCCACAATCATATACTTCAACATGCGCATCTAATCATCATTTCCATAGCTCATACATATAAGCAAACCATCACCATATTTATATTCATTCATATACATACTAATTCAAGGTAGCAACCACAATTATGTCGTGACAATAAAGAATGAATGCACTCATGCTTATACTTATGTAAACACACGATGCATGCTCTAGAGCCTTAAACCTCGCAAGGGAGAGACTCCACTCAATCTCTGCTACTTTGGGAATAAACCCCTTTTTTCATAAATCAAGAGAGTCTCCACTCTCTTTGCGCATATTGGGCAAAAACCCCTTGTTTTGTTATAAAGAGAGACTCCACTCTCTTTGCGCATATGGGTCATAAGCCCCTTTATACAACGATATCATACAATGATGCTCATACATAGCAACATGACATGAATGAATGAAATGTAATACATTTCCAAAGGCTCATAGCCACACATTATCATAATTGAGCATATTGCATGAATCATGCCATCAAACCACTTTTTCACATGTAAAACCATTCCACTCTTTACATTATACATATCAAGCATACTCAAACCTTTCCATCACACAAATCATAATGCATAGCCATGTCATTCATACATAGCATTCATAACTAACAACTCCTAAGCAACTCACACAATCAATCCTCTCGTTTAATAGTACATTTTTCATACATCTTACCAACATCCATCATGTCTAACATACACAAGTAATTCTTACAACTTCTAAGTATCCCACATAAGGACCATTCAATCAAAACCATTCTTTTAAAACACATTTCCACTATCATATGAACAAATGAAACATTTAGATCACAAATTTAGCCAAACCAAGGCTAATGCTACAATCATAAGTGGTCAAAGTGCACTTACCTCGGGCTCCAAAAATCAATTCGTCACTTGATCCCCAGTTCAGGTTTCGAATGTCAATATCTACACACATTAAATCACATTTAACATAATTTACCATACATTATACTTAATTTCCATATACTCTACTGATTTTTCCAAAATTCCTAAATTTCCCACAAACCCTAAAATCCCTAATCTCACCAAATCTTCTGTTTTTCCATTAAATGTTTGTCGAGTCATAAGCTATTATGAAAACCCAATAAAACCCTACTAAATGTACTTGGTTTCCCTCATATTTCAGTTTAGAATAAGAAATTTACCTCTTTCCTCTTTGCTTTCCAACCTTAGTTTTGAAGAGGAATCAGAATAGGAACGAATTTGTTGTTAATCTACTAAAATCCAGGTGTTTGTTGGTAGGTTTGGTGGTTGGGAGACCCTAGGATTATGTATTGAGGGTTTTAGGAGAGTTTAAGAGTGTTTGGGTGTTTTTAGGACTTTTACTGACATGTCCAAACTCCCGATCACGTATGTTTACTTTTAAAATTAACGTACGTTAATCAAAATGAAGTTCTGGGCAGTCAGGGAAGAATAACGTACGTTATTCTCCCCATAAACATACTTCATTGTATCTGGCATGGTCTTTGGCCTTGATGCTGGACTTTTGGCTCTCCTTATGCTCCAAGAAAAAGTTCCCATGTTTCTACCAGTCGTCCTCACCAATTCTTATCTAGCAAAGACTGGAGTGGATTTCTTCACCTCTTCATCCTTGAAAGGCCTAAAAAACAAATGCTTGTTCTTCTTTATTTTCTGCACCCCCACACTTGCCTTATTGCCAATCTCCTTCTCCATTATGGAAGACACCTACTCCTTGTACATGGGCTCCCTATTCACCATTTCATCCATCATCTCTAGTTAAAAGAGTTCCTCCTCCATCACTGGACACTTAATATCTTGATAGACATCAAAATCTTGCATCTCATTCTCCACTCGGAGTGTAAGCCTCCCATCTTGTAAATCTATTACCGCTCTCCCCGTAACAAGAAACAGTTTTCCAAGGATAATAGGTAAGTGGAGCCCCTCTCCATATCCAACACAAAGAAGTCGGCGAGTAAGAAGAATTTTCCCACTTTGATTAACACATCCTCTGCCTTTCCTTCCTGATATTTCATGGAATGATCTGTAAGTTGTAAATAAGTCATGCAAGGTTGAAGCATCCCCAAACCGAGATTCTTATATAATGATAGAGGCATGAGGTTGATTGATGCTCCCAAGTCACATGAAGCCCTATCAATTTCCAACGTCCCAATGGATATAAGAATTTGAAAACTACCCAGATCTTGCAATTTTTGAGGAAGCTTTTCTTGAATTATTGCACTACACTCTTCACCAATGACACAGATGCATATTCCTCCAATTTTTTCTTATTTGAGACAAGAGCCTTGATGAATTTAGTGTACTTAGGCATGTGAGAGATGGCCTCAAGGAATGGTATCTTGAATTGACCTTGCCTCATCCATTAAAAATAATTCAAAATCTATGTGGTCTTGGGAGTGGCCTTGATGGCTTAAAGTAATGATGGAAGAGGCATAAAACTGAGGTCCTCCTCCACTTTGTCCTACTCTTTTTGGACTAAGTCCACTTATACACATTCGGTGCCTTCTTAGCCAAGTCATTCCCTCCTCGAAGCTCATCTTCCAGACTCTCATCATTGTTGTTCTCACCTTCCTTCTCAAGTCTGTCGTCAACTTGCCCATGCTTTTTGCCCAGTCCATTATCAACAATTGCATCTTTCAAAATCCTCCCACTATACAGAGATATGGCATAAACACTATCCTTTAGATTTTGAGTGGATGAACTCAGGAGCTTTCCTTTTTCTCTCTCTGCTACTTACTTTGCCAATTGTCCAACTTGGTGTTCTTAGCCTTGTAAAGTAGCCAATGTAAACTTGCTGATGAAGGATTGAGCTTACATAAAATTCTCAAATAGTTGGTTGGTTTTGGTTTGGGCATTCATGAATTAATCCATCTTCCCAAGGGCCTTTGTACACATCTCTTCCAAACTTGGTTTGGGCTCTTGGTGATAGGTTGAAGATGATGGCTCGTGTTGGGTTTGTGGTGGTGGTACGCATATAGGTCTCAAAAGTGGAGGCCTTGGGAAGTTTGGTTGGTCTCTCAGTTGGAATGTTTAAGAGGGGTAAGTATTTGGTTTAGGAGGTGAGTATGTGTTTGATGGCAGTGGTGCTTGGTAATTGGAAGTATTTCTCCAACCAAAGTTGGGATTATTCCTCCATCCCGGGTTATATGTGTTAGAATATGCGTCATTTGGTTGGGAAGGTTTGTTAATTCCTCCACCGACAAAATTAGCTTCCTCTACAGCCCCACACTTAGTGTCAACATAGCCCGGTGTACCTGTATGTATAAACATATCCCCCATATGGTCGTCTCCACCACAAATTCTGCATTGTACCACAACTCTTGCAAGTTTTTCCTCATTATAGTCTTCACACACTTAGTAAGCTCGTCTATCTTTGTGGCCAAATCTGGACTATAATAGGAAACCTCATTTAGATGAGCCCCTTTTCTCCCTCTAATGGCTTGTTTTGAGTGTTATTGGCTACCAACTCATAAATTTCCTATAGCTCATCAGTCGTCTTATCTCCCACATAACCTCTAGAAGCAGTATCTACCAATGATTGGTTAGCCAAGGAAAACCCTTTATAGAAAAATTGAGTGAGAATGGCCAAACAAAACTGATGATGTGGACATTGTGTGAGGACCATCTCAAACTGTTCCCATGCCTTATGGAATGCGTCTCCATCCGGATGAGTAAAGGAGCAAATCTTACTTCAAAGGTCAATGGTCTTCTAAGGTGAATATTACTTTGCCATGAACTTATTATACACCTCATCCCATGTCCCTAGGGAGCCCTTCAGTAAGTTGATTAACCAAGCTTTAGCCTTATCCTTCAAGGTGTAAGGGAAATACTGCATCCTCAATTCATCCTTGACTAATCCATAAAGTGGAAAAGTTTAGAGTGTAGTGTAGAACTCCTAAAAGAAAGATAGTGCATCATCTGATGCTAATCCATGGAAAGAAAGGAGCATGTTGAAGTGATCTCCCTTCAACTCATAATTCCTTACCACCGGCTCAACATAATGCAAGATGGTGATACGTCAATAACCAACCTCTAAATATTATGCAAAACACCCCTACGGGGATTTCCAATCCCTCCTTGAGGTGGCAGAGCTTGTCTCCCATCTGCCCTATTATCAAAATTATGACCATTCCTATTACCATTCCCATTTCGTCTCAACAACATGGGATCCGTGCCTATTTTATTAGGGACTCCACCCTCTAGCGTACGGATCCCTTCATTAAAATATGGTTGGCGTTCCATTCTCTGATTCCTAACTCTCCGTTCAGAAACCACCCTTTCTATTTCTAGATAATAATTGACGAGTTCGTCCAGATGATTGTGACCTCAGAGGAGCATAAACAAAAATTAAACCTGCAAAAAGATGAAACTAACAACAAAAAGGACATAAGAAAAACAAAAGGCACTAAATCAAAATAAATACGTTGTTCCCCGCAACAGTCCCAAAAACTTGACCTGTGTCTAGCAAGCACACTAGATTGGTGTAGTTTTACAATGGAAGTATGCCTCCTGGGATCGAATATCTCGAGGAACGTAGTACTTAAATTGATTTGGTGCCAACAATAAAATAAAATAAAGCAGTAAACATGGCAAATTGTCATTTTTAGAAGGTTGAACTAAAGACCAAATGCGCAAATAAAAGCAATATGTAAAAGCATCGAGTTTTCTTAGATTTCAATAGACCTACAATTGGTTACTTAATTGGATTGAGGTTAATGATGGTGTTCTCGTGGTATCGTCACTTAGGTGTCGCTTTCGGGATGCTCAAAATTGTGTCCTTAAACCTAGATAATGTTCTACTTTCGTGATACATTAGACTAGGCAAGGCCATTGATCACATAGGCATTTCATCAAACACATTAGCGTCAACTAGTACATTTCTATTTAATTAAGCGGTAACACTATTTGATTAGCCTTCTTATCCCTATGATTTTGCAACTCCAGGATTAGATTACTAAAATTGAATGATAAGATAATTTTTCAATCAAATGTTCTAATCTAGCATTCGATTAATTAAAGTCCAATGCAATCTAATCCTAGCCTATCACTACTATGGATTATTCACATGCCTTAATTAATTACTTCGCTCTTTCTATCACAAACAATAGGTACACTTTAAGCAATAAATAGCAAAATATTTACACTATCATTCATCCATAAACCCAATCAAACAATCAATCATTCTAGGAAAGATAATTCATTCAAGCACAATCCTTAAAATCCAACAAGCAAACCAAGTGTCTAGTCTATTTATATCTTGGGAAAACCCAACCAAATGTTTAGCCTAGCATGGCTAACAATAAAAACATAAAAAAAGAAACTTAAAGTAGACATGAAAAATAAAGGAAGAAGCAAAGAAAAAAACCTTAAAGCTCTTCTATTATCCTTCCAAAATGCCCAGCAAAAAGTCCCTTAAAACCTAGCACAACCCCCTATTTATAAGCCTTCCTTTGAGCCCCCGTGAAATGTCCAATGTGTCCACACTTAAACTATTCAATTTAAGGTCATTTTGGACCATTCATAATGATTCACGAATGACTCAAAGCATCCCTAAAACTTGGTCTATGTTGGTCATGTTCGTGACCAACATTCTGCCCAAAATTGTAAGCTCCATTTCATCTCATGTTTGGCTATTTTTCACTCCTCATTCGTGGTGCTCTTGGATCATAAACGTGATGCAACTACTACCCTATTTCAAGCTACCAAAGGAGAGTCAAGAATCATGAGAATTACGCTTCCAAAAAGTGACTCATGCAAGTCACGAACGTGACTTGCTCTCGGCTTAAAATCTTCACCAAAATGAATCACATTTGACAACACTTGCAAGCTTCATTCATGGTTGTGGTGTGTCACGAACGTGACTCACCTTCTGGACACAATTTTCTGCTTCAAAAGAGTTTCACAAATGCCAAATAAAGTCTCCAAATGTGGCTCATGGATAGTCATGAATGTGACTCTAATTCTACCTAAAACTTACTTGAATCATAATTATGTTTGCTCTTGTTTTCAAGTCAATTCGTGATGCATGGAAGTCACATTCGTGATTGATAATGTGACTACAATTCAACCCCAAAAATTTGTGTCACAATTGTCCCATTAAGCCTCCCAAATGTGACTCAATTATAGTCACGTTCGTGACACCAAACATGCTCCATTTTGCTCACTTAATGCATCACGTTTGGCATTTTTGCAACCCCATTCGTGGTTCTACTTGTCACGAATGTGACCATTGTTCTGACCATCCTTTTCCTCAAACATGATTCTTATTTGCCCCTTTTTTTATCCATTTTATGGCTCTGAATCACTCGCGCTTTTGATATGATTTTAGCTCGCAAACTCATCCATCCCAAGCACTAATTCGTCTTCGATTGCATCTTCATTTCGTTGGTTGCAATGTTATAGTCTTGAGGTCCATTTTGGCCATTGGATTATTCCCCAAATCAAGCTCAAGGTCTCAAAAATTTGTGCTACAAAATGATCCCATTTAATGCCCTATCACTTCCATCGAAATCCTAGCAAAATTTCAGCATTCTTGAACGCACCTGGAAAAAACCACATTTCATCAAAAGCCTGTATAATTGCGAGTTTTATCTATCGAAATATATCAAAAACAATAAATAAATACATGGAATGGATGTGTATATATAGTCCTATTAACAGCTGTATGCCAAATTTAGTAAGTGTGAATTTTGGGTGCACGAGGTGGTATTCTTGGGACTGTGATATCACATCATAGAGTCCAACTAGATCCTTCAAAAATCAAAGCCATGAAGGAGTGGGAGCCTCCTAAGAATGCAACTGAGATCCGTAGCTTCCTAGGGCTAGCTGGTTACTATAAGAGATTTATCTAGGATTTTTCCTAGATAGCTAGGCCTATGACGAAATTATTAAATAAGAATGCACCTTTTAGGTGGAGTGAGCTGTGCTGCAGAGCTTTGAAGAGGTAGAGGAATGACTGAGTGGGCCTCCAATCTTAGTATTGCCATCCAAAGGAGTATAGAATGTGGTGTATATTGATGCCTTTAGTTCTGGGCTTAGGGAAGTGCTTATGCAAGCAGGGAAAGTGATAGGTTACACCTCGAGATAGTTGAGACCTCATGAGGGTAATTACCCGACACACTAGTTAGAATTGGCAGCCATTAACACACACTAAAGATGTGGCAGAACTATTTGTATAGGGAGAAATTTAAGATCTTTACCGACCATAACAGCCTTAAGTATGTGACCTCATAGAGGGAGCTCAATTCAATGTAGAGGAGATAGATGGAGCTGATTAAGGACTATGATTGCAGCAATGAGTACCACCCAGGGAAAGCTAATATTGTGGCAGATGCATTAATTGTTAGGATTTCTGACATGTTCTAACTCTAAGGCAGTGGAAAAACACATAAAAAATGTCAAAGCAGCCCAAGAAACACATCAAAAATCGTGCTTAACACATATATACATAAAGTGATAACTAGGTACCATAAAGATTAAATCTTTGATGAAAGAACATACCTTTCTTGTTTTCTTTTCTTGGCTATAGGTGATATGGGCAACTCCAAATAACTACCATCTTAGAATACTCTGAGATGACCTTTTTGAAACCGAGATAGAACCTCAAGGGTGATTCCTCCACAACACTAACACACAGATTAAACAGAAAGTTGTACTAGCACAAAAAGGAATTCAAATCACCTTATTTTGTCAATTGGATGAGGAAACTATAAGATGATGAGCACCACATTGATCACTCAATAGACCAGCCACTTGATCTCACATTCTCTCTGTTAGAGAAACCCTAAGTCTCTCTGAATTTAGGTGGAACCTCACGGCTAAGGATGTGTTTAAGAGGGGCGGAACTAATGTAATGAAAAACTAGAGTTTTTTTTTTGTTTTTTTAAAGACAAGAGTTTTGTTTCATAAAACCACTTAACAATTCTAATCCCATTAGGACTTTGTTAAGTCTTTCATTAAAATAAAATTCTCTTATAAACCACCCTCAATGTCGTGATTTACATGTGGATAATTAAAAGATTTTATTCTTTTAATTTATCCCACATTAGTCTTTTCTTTATTTAAGACAAGCTTACTAAATTTTCTCTCTTATCTTCTTACATATTTTCACTCAAGACATCATATTTAATAAATAATCTTTGTCTTAAAATCATGTAAGAAATATTATTTCTCATTCATCTTGACCCAAATTACCAAAATTGGCCCAAATGCCCAACCCAGCCAATAGTCAAATTTTAACCTAAGATGAAAAACTAAAAATACCCTTTTTAGTTTTCCGTCATCCATGTGCGATCTGTAGGACTATTTAATAAAGGCAATGAGTTTAATGACTCATAAATCATAGGCGGTCTCTAGTAAGACACTATGATTGTAATGCCCCCAAAATGATTGTAGTTAAGTTAAATAAAATAAGGTTAAAACTGGATAAAAATTGACGAAAAATATGCTGAGAATTGCAGCAGCAGCAGATGAGCACGATCTTGGTATGGGCGTGGCACTGGGGTGTGCTCATCTCTGTTGGACAATGTTGGCACGAGTTATGGGCACGAGGCGTGCCACGACTGTCTTAGAAATCTTAGGCACGACCTATTGGCACGAGGCGTGCCTGGATCGTGTAGGAAATGCGGGCCACGACCTTATGGCACGACCCGTACCAAACTCGTGCCCGACTTCTGGTTCAAAATCGAGAACCGCGAAACTTCCCCCATTTTCACACAAAAACCAGTAGAAACCTTAACCAACATTTCCTTCATCCTTTCCAAACCTTAAACCCTCATTCCACACATAGGAATCAATAATCTTTTGAAGGAAAAATATCACCGGAACAAATTCTAGGGAGTGCTGCATTTTTTCAGGGAGATAAGTCCAATTTTGATGAAATTTAGGTGCTAAGCAGTAGGTTTTTCTTTGGGGATTTGTGAGGTTTGGTATAATATTCATAATAGTATGTGTGCTTAGATTCGTATGGTGAAAAGAGTGAGAAAGGGTGGATGTTAGGGTTTGGTAATTTGGGGATTTGTGGAAAATAAGAATGAGAGTATGAAGTTGAGTTTAATTAGGGTGAGAAATAAGTAAGTGTGTTGGAATGTGTGTAGGTATCGATTTACAGAACCAGAATCGAGGATCGGGCAACGAATCTTGTCTCGGAGCTCGAGGTAAGTGCTCTTGCCACTTACTTTGATGTGTTTTATTTATGAATGTTTGATTAGTGTATGCATATTACTCCTTGGTGAAAATTGGAATGAGTTTGTGTCTCAATGACCATATGGATGAATGATTTTTGTAAGGATGCTTACTAATGAGAAAGATATGATTGTAATTTAATTGTAGGGAAAACATAGAAGTCGTGTGAGTGTTGTTTGTCTTGTTTGAAATGTGTTATAATTCTATGAGATGTGTAATGCAAAGTGTCGAATGGTTGATATGCGAATTGAGGCTTGATTTACACTATTTATGCAAGATGCTCATTATAATTATTATGTGTGGCTAGAGGCCTTTGTAAAATGGATTGCATCGCATTCATTTCACAACATATGGCAATGGGTGAGCATTATTGCATGAAAATCTTGATATAAGAGGGGTTTGGCCCAAACATGTGCAAGGATGAGTGAAGTCTCTCCTTATATGAAAACAAGGGGTTTGGCCCAACATGTGGAGAGGATGAGTGAAGTCTCTCCTTATATGAAAAGTAGCAGAGATCGAGTGAAGTCTCTCTCTTGGGAACTTTAAGGCTCATGAGCCTGCATTGTGTTTGCATAAGCATAAGCATGATTTCATTTAGCCAACCATACTTGTATTAAAAATATTGAAAGACAACACTTTTGAAATTGGAGATTACAAGATCAGATCTCAAGAGCTTACACTAGAAAGGCTCTTCCAAAGAGATGCTAAAATGCAACCTACCTTCTACTTTTACCATTGCCTCATTATATAGACATAGAGGATGGTTTTTTTGAAAATACATTGAATAGTAATTGAATAGTGAAATATGGGCAATCACTCTTTCTCTCATGGTATAGGCAATCACTCTTTCTCTCACTTTTGTCCTTTCGTCCATTTGTATCGTAATTTTCAGAACTCCTGTCTTCTGTTCATCATTTGTCAGTCGATTTGCATCGTGATTTTTAGAACTCCTGTATCCTGTTCGTCATTTGTCAGTCCATTTGCATCGAGATTTTCGGAAGTCCTGTCTCTTGTTCGTCATCTTGCATTCTTGAATTTGTCAGTCTTTGTATTCTTTTGAAAATTAAGTTTTAAAATTTGGTATATATCCATACTCCCCTTAATTTTTGCCTAAGTAAAAATTACTTAGCAGGGGTTTTACCAAAATCTTTTTGCCAAAGTAGAGTATGGGTTACTTTGCTGGTTTTATTATTTTTACTCTGAATCGCCATTACTGGTTTTCGATTCAGCCCATTTATTTATTTTTATTCTTTATCACTTCTAAGATCTACAACATCATTAGAAGATGATTCAAATTTTGCAGTTGCTGTTGTTTGATTATGGAGTAATTTTTGTAAAATTCCAAGAAAATCTTCTTGGGTTTGTTGAACTGTAAGTAAAGCTTGGATATGTGATTTGGCAGCTAAAAAGTT
>CANYCX010078979.1:0-17958 GCA_948193385.1 Breynia disticha f. nivosa
TTCAAAATCTCTAGGCCTATGATTAAGGCCTCTTATTCTGCTTGGTTGTTTGTATAGGCAAAATTGAGTTTAAATGCCAGTGACGTCTTGCTTCCACTGGGAGATTTAATGATGACTTTGACACCAGCCGAGTCCTCTGTGCTGGACCCTGTAGGATAGATTCTAGCTCTACAAGGGGGGGTTGAATAGAGCTAGACACCAAATCAAATTTTTCCGCGACAATAAAATGACACACAATATAAAGTGGTTTGGATCAAACACCTACTCCACTACCTAAGTTCCTCACTTAGGATTTTGGCAAACACTTCCTATTGCTTCACTTTCAAGCTTAGTAAGAACTTTCTTACACCTTAACTTGATTTACGGCTCAAGTTCTACTTTACACCTCAACTTGGTTTTCGGCTGAAGTTCTACCTTACACCTCAACTTGATTTTTTCTCAAGTTCTACCTTACAACTCAACTTGATTTTTGGCTCAAGTTCCACCTTAAAACTTAACTTGATTTAAGGCTCAAGTTGTACCTTACACTCAACTGAATCATTTTCACAAATGAATGAACAATCAACTTATATAAGTTGCACTCTCAATATCTCTTCAGAATTTTGATCTTTCTATCTTTGTATGCAATCTCAATTTTCTTTGTGCAGTGCAGTATTGTATGTTGATATCGTCCTTCTTATTTCTGGCCATCTATATATATAACCTGTAAGTTCCTTAAAATAAATCATACCAAAACCTTTCTTTTTGAAAATGCTCGACCACTTCCTCTTTTACATAGCTGTACCATTTCATTCACATTATGTTGTTGCCATTAGTACAGGTTTTTCCATGAAATGCTGGATACTTTTCTTTTCCAACCTGATTCTTTTCATGCACCCAGAAAATAAGCAAGATGTTGGTATAAATAGTGTTTTACTATTCAAATAATGCTCAAATAGTGTTGTTGCTTTTCCATGAAATTCTGGAGAATTTTCTTGACTTTCCTTTTTGAACATACCTGTCCACTTGATTCGTAAAGTCAACATAATTCCTTATTTTCTGCAACAACAGCTAGTATAATTGATTCATAAAATCTTTTTTGCCGAAAGTGTTTTTATTCCTTATTTGTGGAACACAACTGTACCAAAATCTTCACTCGTTAGCATGTATGAATGTCATTCGTAAAAGGTTAATGAACACTGCACATATTTATGTTGATCGACAAACTCACTTTTGGTCGATTAACTCAGTCGATCAACAAACCCACTTTTGGTCGATCAACTCAATTGATCAACTAACAAAGTGTTGATCGATCAACTTGCTTAATTTTCACCGTTCATGTCAAAATACTACAAATATTACTATTCATATGAATAGTGTTTACTATTCACGTGACATAAAAAATTGCACAGTGATATATACACAGTAAATACACAGTATATAATATGAATACATAGTAAATTAGAATATGAATACACAGTATTATGATTCACTATCAATGTACAGTATTATCCATGAATGTAAAGTATATTATTTTTTTTGTTCACGTACAAATCATATCTTACTTTTTTCTATTTAATTTAATATCAATTTTAAGAGTTCATTAATTTATTTTGTGATTTATATTTTCATTCCGCTTGAAAAAACGTGAGTCGCAAGCCCTTGCCGGAGCTCCACTAGCATTACCGACCTACGACTGGACGACTCTGGGACCTTCACTGGCAAAACCATCTATGGTTTGGTTGTGAAGCTTTTCTTGTCCCTTTGGGTATTATATAAAAAGACATCCACTGTTTTTTGTGTCCATAGAGAAATAAAATAACATCTCCATGCATTTCTTTAGAATAAGAGATGATAATGATATCATATCTGAATCTAATATTTGTTTGTCCATTACTTGTGAATTAATTGTCTTTTTTAAGAATTTTTTCTTATATGCAGTGTTATAAAAAATTATATGTCATCTTTGTAGTCAATGTTTTGTCAACTTTTGGTCGAATTTGTTCGTGTATTCAATTTGACGGCGGTAGGCATTACTGATTTGGGAATTAGGGTTTGACTATTTAGTTTTTTAATTTTTTTGTTTAAAGTTTCGTCAACTTGGTGTGATCTTTATTTTTTCTATGATAAGTTGACAATAAGGTAACAATGCATAGAAAAAATGTAAAAAAAAACTTGACGGCGATACATGTTACTAATATGAGAATTATGGTTTCACTGTTTGTTTTTTGTTAATTTTTTTGTGAACATTTTGTCTATTTGTTGTCAACTTTATGCCAACTTTGATTATCTGCTACAGTTTAATAATAAGTTGAATGAAAGCTGACAAATAAAAAAGTATGTAAATAGAAACACAGAGAAAACAATTCCTATATTTTATAGATTTTTTTATGAAAAATATTATAAAAAATTAAATACGCATAAGTTAAAAAAAATCTACATGTCGATAATAATTTGACCATGTGATGACTTGTAGAAAAAATATAAAAATATTATGAAAAAAATTAAATATGATTTTGATGATGAATGTTGTTGTTTCTGGATTAATTTGGTCTAAGAAAGGAGATTTTGTTAGGGTTTTTATGTTTTTGAATTTGGATTGTGCTTTGAATGGAGGTGTTTTGAGAGGTTTTTATGTTTTTGAATTTGAATCTTTTTGGATTGGAAAGATTATGTAGACAATCTTTGCAGATTTAGTCTATATATAATGTGGCAATATAGGAAATAGAATCATTAAAGATGACATTCTTGAGATTTCTTTCCTAAAGTAACATATATAGAAAGATGGTAATTTAAAAATAGTATATGTGTAATTTGACCTATGTTCTCAACTCAAAAATATATGATTTCGTTTGTGATTGGGACTGATGAGTATATGATAGGCCCATTATTGAATTACGACATATATCCTAGAGATAAATTTGATTTAAAATTTTGTATGGGGTCAAATTGTTCACTTTGGAAAAAATGACAAGGTCAAAATTAAATATTTCTTGAGACAACTCCTTTCTTTCAATTGGAAATAATTCATATTTCATATTTTTTTTATGAAGGAAGAATTGGGTTCTAATTTTCTATTGCTTACTTTTTATATTCCATGTAACATATTATCTAGATTCGTTATTTGGCATTTATTATTGGTTCTTTTTCTTTTGAGACTAGATTTATTTTGTAGATCCTGAAATCATGATATGATTGTTAATTATGTCTTTAATTAATTTTGAACTTATTTAATTATTTTTAACGCCAACTAATTAGTAGATTTCAACTAATCTGACTCATTTTTTTTATAAATTGTACAAACTAGCAAAATACTAATATGTCCTATTTTCCCATGCATTCAGGTATTGTTTTAGTTACTTTGGATAAATTTATTATTTTCATTTTTTGTTATATTTTTTTAAATCTATGAAATGAATGCGCTTTGTGAACCCCAATTTCGCAATTCGATTTTTTAAATAAATAAGGATTTTTGCACCCATTTTTTTAAAAACAATTAAAATGACGGGAGAGGGAAGAGAAAGATAATATGCTTCTTCTAAAAGTTTTGACCAATGTTCGATCGTATACAAAATATGTTATGAAAATGCGGAAGCAATGAAAAATGATTTACAAGTTTCAAAGTATGTAAATCCCCAATCTATACTAATGTTCGTATGATGTACAAAAGAATGATAAATCCAAAAGCTAAGGAGCTCGACTTTCTTCAAGTATCACACCGCTTAGAACCACCGAAAATATAGCCCTGCCGCTAACTACTGTCGCTCTGCACAATTACTTACCAAGGTTGTGATGCCCAAAATCTGGAAATTATTTTTTTTCTAACTCTTAATTCATTTATTTATTTCCTAGCCATATACATATTCTTTTCTTATTAATGTATGACACCACAACCTAAGATCCTATGCTGACATCAAATTTTTATTATATTGTTTTTTTTTTCAAAACTTTGAATATCATTTAAAAAAGGATGCAAGATCAATACAAACTATGGTCAGATAATATAAAACCAAAACAACAGTGCCCTGGGGACGAGCCCTACACGACGGTTATCAACAAATCTAAGTTCGCGAGTTTACAAAAACACAGTTTATAGAAAACAAAGTATGTAGGTAAACTTCTCGACCTCGTAGTGACAGTTCTCAAGAATCTCCGAAAGAGCGTAGACGTAAACGGTCTACGAGGTAGCCTCCCTAGTCTGTACACAAAAGACAACCACAGAAAACATGAGTACAAAACTCAGTAAGCGTAAGTTCCTCTCGTCACTTACCTAACCATATAAAGTCTAGTACACTTGTTTATTCGTTCTCACTATTATCTTCCTATACAGACTCACGTTCCTCGTCCACGGGTTACTTTACTCGTTCTTCTTAACCCTACCTTACGTTATTTAAAATGGTTGATCCAGGACTCCTATAGTGCTATTTAGTTCACATTTGATTTCTTTTAAGCCTCTAACTTGAGCCCAAACATGTTCTTACCTCCAGTAACACTAGAATACGTTGTATAACTCAATACAACATTTTGAGCCACATTAACGCACATTATTCTTGGCATTAATGTGGCCCAAAATGCTGTAGGTTAAATGCCAAGAATAACATACGTTAATGTGGCCCAGAATGCTGTATTGAGTCATACAACGTATTTCAGTGTTACACGAGGTAAGAACATCTTTAGGCTCAAGTTAGAGACTTAAAAAAAATCAAATGTGAACTAAATAACACTGGCTGATATAACCTACGTTAATCAGTTGAAGACTTCATAAATTATGCATTTAAATCACCCCTAACGCTTATACATTCCTTATAGTAAATAACCTCCTCCAAAACATCATCTAAAGATTTAAACACACTCTTAGACTTCCTTTCTTACACATTCATCCTTGGCTCTCACACATCCCACCAATCATTTCTTACCACATATACATGCAAGCTCATAGTTCATATCCAATATCTGATTACATACACCTCCATATACACAACACCTACTAAACATAAACACATTGCACCACATGCTCATTCATATCATAACATTATCACTAGTATGAAAGTAAAACACATTCTTTCAAGACATTAACATCCAAGTAAATCTTACCCTAATGCCTTAACATAACGCATGCAACTTGCCACCGCATACACATACGCACACGTGAATCCTTTTGAACACAACATAACTATGCACATACCAAGATATCATGTCCTCACACAAGTGAATCAAACGAATTTCCATTACCATGCATTCAATCAGCTTTACAACATTTGACATCATTCATTCAACATTGTAGACACATTTGGCATTCTCACTCAATCCATTCATGCAAGCGATATCATATGATCAATCATAACTCATATAACCCATATCAACATCCAAGTACCATCATACACTCTGTTGTCATTCAAACACGTTATCAACAACTAGCACACAAACATAATTATCACATTTACAACCGCAAACCACCCATCACACATATGTGTCATTCGTTTTAAAAGTGCAACACTAACATTCACATACAAGCCTAATTCTATCCCAATCACATTTCATTTTACACTACAAATCATAATCATATGATCCCAATTCATTGACATTCGCAACTCACTCCACATTTTCACATAGTACTACACAATCAACATTTCATATCACATATTTAACTTTCCTAATCACTTTTTAGTTTACAAGCTACCATCTTGTACATATAAACACTATTCATTTCACATTGTCATGTTCTTTCTCACAGGGATTCTCTCTCTTTCCCTTGGTTGTTCAAACGGTGTCCATACTCTTCGAATCACTTAGTCTTGTATTTCACCTTCTCATTTTGGTATATAAGATTAGAATCACTCAATTTTGCATTACACATCTCTATCCAGGAATGTGATTAGAATCCATTACTCTCACATTGCCAGCGTCACTATGATTAGAGTCCACTCACTCTCACATGACACTTTATCATCTTGGGTGTGTGTGATTAAAATCACTCACTCTCGCACTAACAATATCTATCTGGCACATGTGATTAGAATCACTCACTCTCATATTTCCTGTATCACTATGATAAGAATCCACCCACTCTCACATGACACTTTATTATCTCTGGTGTGTACGATTAGAATCACTCACTCTCGCACTACCAATATTTATCCAATTCATGTGATTATAATCACTCACTCTCACATTGCCCATGTCATTGTGATTAGAATTCACTCATTCTCACATGACACTTTATCATTTTGGGTATGTGCGATAAGAATCACTCACTCTCGCACTACCAATATCTATCCAACACATGTGATTAGAATCACCCACTCTCACATTGCCCGTGTCATTGTGATTAGAATTCACTCACTCTCACATGACACCATCCTTTCCCTAGTAATTATGATTAGAAACACTCATTCTCGCATTACCAAATCTCTATATCCCGGCACATGTGATTAGAATCACCCACTCTCACATGGCGTTCTTACATCCATAACATATGCTCTTACTCTCACATAGGTATCTATATCCGTGTTGTTCAACCAACACTCATCATCTTACACTATTTATATAGCATATAAATATAACATATGTGTTTCCTACAATCATCTTACGATATTCTCAACTCAATAATGCATGAATGCCACAAGCATGTGTGTTATGAATGCACATGTTTTACAATCACACTTTTTCCCATATTTAACATTTTTAGGTACACCTTGCATTCATTTCTCAACACTCACGTATACCCATTTTAGCTCATAATAATGCATAGATTACTTGTAGTAAAAAAATCAAATAATCACAAACTCGGACAAATAAGTTCAATGGTAATTCAACATAGCATTACACGCATCAAATCTCATAGCTTACATCTCAAGGCATCACCTCAATTTCATTTAACATAAGTCATAGGTAACAACACACATGTCACACATCATACTAGACACCTCAAGCATCATGAACAAATGCACAAGACTACACATGCATCTCAAACATCACATTTCAAACCGCTATCAAAACTTACCAACCTCACATAAAATTAATCTTTCATACATACATTCACATACTCGCACAAAAATAACCATAAAATACGTCTATTTTAGGAAAATCCAAATCAAATAACATCCCTCAAGCACATTAAGGCATCCTAGCACACATTTGCAAGGCATTACTATAATATTCACACATAAGCACACACATAGTTCATATCACACAAGCAAGGCATACGACTCATTTATCATTTTAACATCGTTTTTAGTATTTAATATCAAAATCCTTAACCATGCATCTATGCCACATACAAAAATGTCATGAATGCATATGTGTAACAAACACCTTGCCATAGTTCTTAGTCCATATTACCAACTATACCATGCATTCATTTTCTCCTTACAATTTCCTGCCATACTAAATAAAAGAAAACACAGTCACTTCATGCAACCACAACCAAATAAATCAATTAAGCACATCAAAACAACAAGCACTCTACACATCACACTAATCCATTCATACATAAGCATAAACACACATCATACACAACATTTCGTAGCATAAAGTTTCTAATTCATGGTTACATGTTAATTTTTACACTCAAGCTAACATAGTTAACCTTGTAAAAGATTAGATATGGATAAGTAAGTAACGAGCCATACACTTACCTCCAAACCTATGCGAGTTAGTCTGGCAATCGCTCTGGCTCCTCTGCTCCTCCGATTCCTACATTGAGGATTAAATAACATTCATTCGATTAATAACTCAATAATGCTAAATGGTATTTTTCCTATTAAATCTCCACCTATCGATTTCCTCCCTTTTCTATTTTAACTCTCTCAAGATAATCCTCTTTCTCTATACCTCTCACACATATACTTTGTCGGCCCTAACGTAAGAATACCCTTCCCCATCCTAACCTACACTCTTAGATTTATGATTTTGATGTCAAATTTTTGTTGGAGTGGAAAACTTACCTCAAGATGGGTTTTTCCCTCAACCCTGGCTCTTCTTTAATGAGGAGGAAAATGAAGAGTTTTGTGTGTAAGGTTGTGATTGAAGGAAAGTTGTGTTGGATGAGTGTTCTTGAGGGTTTGGGAAAGTGATTTTGAGAAGAAATAGGGTTTTGGTTCGTTTTCGGTCTTTAAGGACAGTTTCCCCTCTTTTTAATTACCTTTCCCAAGGCAGTTAACATAGGTTTGCCTAAATTAATGTAGGTTTGAAAAAATACGTTATTCTGGGTTTTTACCCAAAATAACGTACATTATTAATGATGGTAACATTCGTTATTCTTCCTAATTCAAGAGTAACGTACATTATCCTCTTGATTAACGTACGTTAATCAAGGTTAGCCTACCTTTTCTTGCATTTTTAACCCTCGTCTCATGCTAACTTGATTCCCTCACGATCCCTAACCGTCTTTACATTGTTTGGATTGGATTTTCATCTATTTTTGGAAGTCAAATTCGAGGGTGCTATAAAGGTAACTAAATACCCAATAAGTACACCAACAACACTTACTAAGGTAATTAATAAGTAAGTACTCGTTAATTGTGTATTTTAAGTACATTATTCAAGAGTAGGGAATCATCTATCTTAAACTTTCTAACTTCCAATTTATATATGTTGTTCATCTTTACAGTTTTGATTTTTCTCAATCCTCAATTTATCCTTTTCAATGTATGGAAACGGTCTGAAAAATAGTTTGGGTAGCCCATTTCGACCCTCTGTTTTACTATGGGAAGTGAAATAGCTTGGGAAATGGTTTGGCTAAATCGTTTGCCAGCCCATTTTATTCTTCTTTTTTCCTCTGAAAAATAAATAGGTTGGGAAACGACTCTGGGCAAACCATTCTTGAACTCGTTCCAACCCTATTGGAGCTCGCTAGAAGTGAAACGGCTTAGGAAATAGTTTGTGCAGCCCGTTTCCCAGGTCGTTTTGGCCTTTTGTTTCCAATACACAACATACTTAACATATTTTAACACACATATCAAACACATTTCACATCAATTGAACATACATGCGCACACAAAATATTTACCATTCATTCCTTAAACACTTATTCTATTTTCACAAAGCAACACACTACATCATTCCATAGATATTCATTCAACCAATTCCATAACAACATTCTTTTAGCATTATCTTAAACACATGGCATCCATTAATCTCATAATCAAGCATTCAAATTTCATATAATTATAAATGGATGCTCGATGAAAATGCTAATGCATTCCACATGCAATATGCCCTAGGGTTCACTCATCTTTTCTTTTCTTTGACGGATCTCCGCTCGTGAGCACACGCTCCCATATTACAGATGATGAGCACATGCTCATTGTTTTTTGTCGAATTTTCTTAGAGTTCTCCCTCTATTGAGCACACGCTCCTTATTCTTTTTCTTGAGGGATCTCTCCCTGGTAAGCACACGCTCCTTATCGACAGTGAGCACACGCTCCTCATTTTGTCAGTTTTCTCTCTTGAGCACATGCTCTCTTTCTTTTCCTCACTATAAGCATGTCACATCATGCTCATGCAATGCCATAATATCATGGATACAATTATAACCATTTCCATAAAATTCATGCCTCATGTATTATTCTGCAATGATTGCACATTAAACTCATTCATGATTAATCACCATTTCATCCAATTAAACATAACAATCATTGTCATCAATTCATAACCCACAAAGAATCATATTCATTATTTCATCAAATTCATCATCAAACATTTCTTAGCATGTCATTTACATAGCACATTGCCATCCACATACACGTTCACTTATCGGAACACAATCTATGCAAATTCACCCCAAAATCACACAAAGTAACACAAAGTATTCAAGTCCTTTAGGACACATTCGTCTACCATTTCAAAAAATTCAAAATCAATCGAATATACTTAACCATACAGATGCAAGACATACTAAGGAAGTGTGTTTCGATGCACTTACCTCGAACTCCATGAAGTCGGCACACGAATCAACTCTGATCCAAACCTCGAACCTCGTTTCCTACATGGTTTTTACCATATTATCCATATTAGAGACAATTGCATTTCCAATTTCACCATCCCACTCAGAATTAGTAAAAACCCCCAATTTTTCCAAACCCCTGAAATCTCAATCTTTTCATAAATGTGATTTCTTACTCACCATTAGGTATTCCTACCTCCATTGACAATACCTTATACAAAATTCCCACATTTCCAACCTTAGGCTCAAAACCCTAAATACAACAAGTATAAAGTTAGGGGTTACCTTTCTTCCTTGTCAAGAATCCCCAAATACTCCGTTCCTTAGACCAAAAATCACTCCATCTTGGTTTCTAGGGTTAGATTTTTGGTGCTTTTAGGCTCTAAATGCAAGAGTTTTAGGGTAGGAAAAAGTGAGAAGTTGGGTGGCTCTAATAGGATTTTTATCTCATTCTTTCAAATTTTTCATGACTTTCTGTTTTTAAGACCCGATAAGTCGAAACGGTTTGCCAAACAGTTTGCACAGACCGTTTGGTTACCCATTTTGGCTCACTGTCAGTGCGACACTACTTTCTTGTATGCATTCAAAATGGTTTGGGAAACAACTTAGTCAGACTGTTTTCCAGGCCATTTGCCACTATCTGGTAGCATTTTTTAGATATTTTTAGTTACATTTTTTTAGGCGTTACACGCTTTGTTGTCTTTTTAGCAGAGTTGGATTCAATCATATCAAAGTTTAATACTCCTTTAAAAATGTTATTCAAAATTGTTTAATTACTAATGACATAGTTTTAAATTATTTAATAAAAACATATAATTTGATAATTTATAATTACTAGTTATTATTTTTATGTTTTATTTATTACTTTTTATAAATATTTAAATAATATTTAGTCTCTTAAAATTTTAATTTTGAATGTTTATGAGTGTTCTAATTAGTCATATGACTTGAAAACAATTAATTTGGTAATATTATTGCTTTTATTTATTTAACCCTTTTGTTTGCCAAAAACACCATAATTATTTTATAGACAAATATATGTTATTTTAAGAGTTAAGATAAAGTATAACTTAAAGATTATAATTTGAGATGAAGCTAAAAAATAAAAAATTTACATTACAAGTAATGTCGTATATATATGAAGGTTTTGAAAAAAGTTTTCTTATCTAAATATTTTTTATTCATATAATTTTTTTTGTCTACTCATCATTTGATATTTTCTATTTTATTGTACTATTTTAATTATATTTAATATTTTTAAATGAAGCATTTTGTCATCTTAATTATATCTTAACATTTTTTTTCATAAGATCAATATATTTTTTCTAATAAAATCTTTTGGGTAATTTTTTTCTATTAACATACAAAATTTAATAAAAAAGGCGATAATTTTCAATTTAAAATCTAGAAAAAATTTAAAGATTATGATTTTCAACACTTATAGAAATACTTATCCTAATTTATTAGAAAAATTTGGAGATGGTATGTATTTGCAAAAAAAGTGTTATAATTGCTCATACATTTAAGGTAGTTGATTGCATTGATGATTTTTACACTGAGATTACTTATTTGAATTCAAATAGTTTTGATAAGACAGAAGGGAGTATTAATTGTTTTGATGATTTTTACACTCCTAAATTTTTAAATATTGTTATAGTTTTTTGGACTGCCAAATCTTAAACATACAATTAAAGATGGTGTCCCATTATGTTGCTTCATAACATCAAACTCACTTTAGTTCTTTACATAGGTTCATGATTGATTGCAGCGTAATTGGGCAAACATGTTATTAAAACAAAAATATTACTTGTTCTAATAAAATTCATAAGTTTTATCTCTGAATTAGTTTTCACACATTTTGATATAAAATTCCTTTCAAGCTAAGATGAATACAACTACCTTTGGTTGTTTGTTTCACAATGTCCATAAAAAATTTAGGGATATTCTTTTTCTTTTTAACCAAAAATGAGAATATCACTCAACATCTATAAGAATGAGAAATAGTAAGAAATCAGAAGCATGACTACCCCAACTTTCAAGATTAGACATTTTATGCTAAGGCATGAGCTACCTCATTTGTAAATCTCCAAACAAAACTAAAAATAATTTCAGCAAAAGACTCAGTCAAATATTTACAATCTTTAATGACATTCCAAAATAAGGCCGATCAACAATACACCCATTTAAGTCCTTGACTACCATTTTAACATCCAAATCACCACTACATTCTAGCACCAGTGAGGCTTAATCTAAAACAATGCCTCTATGACACACAACAACTCTGCCATACAAACATTCCTAAAATTTCCTAAATGTTTTTTAAAGAACCTCACTAAAGAGCACGACGCATCCCTAACCACACTAGCACCAACAATTTGATCTGATCTAGAGTTCTTATAAACATCAGTACTCATCTTGAGCCACCCCTTATCTGACTTCTTTTGCTTATCAGAATTTGCAACCAAAAATCACGAATCAGAACCAACCTCATGATCTTTATCCCATAAACCCTGCCAAACATTCCAAAATCCATTTATAGCGTGAAAAACCCCACTGCTCGTCCTTGAATGCCCCTCCAGATTAGATCATTATGGTTTTTTCATATACTCCACATCAAAATCGCAGCAAAACAGCACCTAAACACTCCCTAATTGCAAAGAATAAATGAATAAATCAAACTCTCTCAATCACAGACCATAAAGATCTTAGCTCATGCAGAAAATCCCATCAATCGGTTCCTATCATTCCACAGCAAACCTGCACTCAATAAGAGCATAAACAACATCTTCTGCTTCTTGATTGCAAATTGGGCAAAACGACAAAGAAATGTATACTCTCCTCATCGATAAACACTTCAAAATAAGCATGTAGTATTAATTGCATACCACATAAAGTGTTTGATCTTAGTAAAAATCTTTAATAGCGAAAACTTCTTTCTAATCTTTTTCCTCCCTCATATTATTATGACCACACAACATCTGCATATTTGTAAGCGGATTGGTCCGAGTACATCCTCAGCATTCAAAAGCCCAAAAAAGAGAGTCATCCTCTTCGACTACTCATATTGATTTCCAAGATTTCCTTCTGGTCTTTATTATTAAAAGCCTCCTTAATCAACCCATGATTCAAGTACTTTGAATCCTCTAAAAGAAGGTTTGAAACCTTTAGAACTTTTAATGAACTACTAAAATCATGAGATTAACATTATCCAGCAACCACAGATCAGCAAATACATTAATAGAAGAGCCATTGAAAACTTTCCATCTTAATCCATTACAGACAATATCTCTAGTTCATAAAATACTTCTCCAAATCAGACTTGGATTAGATCTAAGCTTGGCCAAAAATATATCCTCATTCTGATAATATTTTTCCCTCATCAACCTCCCTAATAAGGATGTCTGATTAAAAATAACCCTCTAAATTTGTTTGCATAGCATTATCAAATTGAATTTGTGAAGACTTCTGAAACCCAAACCCACTTGTGTTTTATTTTTGCATAAAATAATCCCTTATTTTCCAGTTAATCCGTCTCCGTTTACTACCACACCACTAGAATTTTTAAACATCCTCTCAATGTCATTGCATAAACTCAACAAAAGCATGAACATACTAAATATGTAAGTTGGAATACTCTGCCCAAAAGCCTTGATAAAAACTTCCCTTTAGCCTTTGAGAGATGCCTCTTATTCCAACCATTAATTTTTTTTCCACACCCACTCTTTAATATAGTTAAAAGTCTTATGCTTGTTTCTTCCCACCTTAGTAGGAATGCTAGGTACACTTCTTCTCTTTTACATTCTCCCATAACAAGTATGTCACACACACCTTTCTTTTATCAGTCTCCGACGGGTGTGTTAGTGTTCAAAGTCATCAACAATTTTGATAATTTGATCATTTGGCACGAAGCCAACTCGTATACATTCAATATATATTTGATTTCAATCATTTTCACCTCACTAGCTTTAAAATAAAAATAAGTATCATGAGCAAACAACAACTGGGAGATTGAAGCAGCTACCTTTGAAATTCTACATCCACTAATCATCCTTATCCTCTCATTTAACTTCAGCAAACCAGATATACCCTTCGCATATAATAGGAATTGGTGAGAGGAGATCAGGTCATCATGTCAAATCCCATGTGTAGGCATATTAGGACCCAAGTTCCCCACCTCAATCCAAACCTAGTAATGAATTGTATATATTCAATTATAAACAAGATTAATCCATTTACCAGAAAAACTCATAACCACCATCATCATTAATGGTGATCTACGCTACGTTGCTAATAGGCAAGTGTACCTATCAGTGCAGTAAATAGCTATAAGAGCCCCAAGTGTCGATGCCACAAGGATAAATTATTAGCTGCGTACTATTAATTATTAACTATTCTACCAATTAGAATGAAAACAATTAAAGACTACTAAACTATTAATTAAATTAACATGAATGAAAGTTGAGAGATAAAAAACAATTAACTAAGGACAACACTTAGGTATTGAATCCCCAAAGTTGTTGACTATCAATTGTAAATAGAATTATATTTGAGTTTATGACTATACCATGGTGATTCTGAAATTATATTAATTCTGCTTTCGAGATAATTAACATCTAATAGCTAACTTAACCTGAAATCTCTTTCTATGTTAAACCAATTAATACAACATTAATGTTCTATAAATTAGTCTATTAAGTTTAACCTTAATCTAGAGGATTTATGTCGATTTGTCTCTAAATTTACATTCACCTCTTTTTAATTATGTGTAATCTATTGTATATTCGATCTCTCGATTAACCCTATATGAATCAATATATCAATCACAAGAAGAAGTCAAGCAATTAAAAATAGCCAAAAACAATCATAATTAAATCTCATCAACAAACAACTCAACATTAAAACTAAAATCCAATCTCTAGTTCACAAATCAATAGTTCATCTCAAACAAGTGTCTAAAAGGGTTTAACTCATAATAGAAAAGAAAACCATAAAAAAGATAGCAAAGAAACTGTCAGTAGCAGAGAAACTCATTGAGACCTAACTGTAGCTAGACTGTCTGCTCCAAAATATATGTTGTGCTTCATTTCTAATCGTTTTCCTTGCCCTTTCATCCTTAGAGAGCTTGTTTTCCCTCTCAAAAAATGTGAAAATATGAAATAATCGTATCAAATGGTATAGATGGTGACTGGCTTTTTTTATCAATAAAACCCTCGTTTCCTTACTTTTTCTGCATGACAAAATCAAAAAAATTGCAAAATTGCATAAGTACACGAACGCTTATCTTTCGTGTACTAAATGCATTATGTTTGTGTAATTTGGTTCATGTTTGTGTAAGAGGTTGTTATAGTACACGAATGCGACAATGTCCTTGTACACCAGTGCATTGTGTCTGTGTAACTACACGAATGATCGTATAATACTCTAACTTGTTCAAATTTATCCCGTTTTGAACTCTGTTTCGTCGTAATTTTGTCCATAAGTCATACGGATTCATTTCCTAGCCAACAGATAATCAAACAAGGGATAAATGAAACTGTTTTCAATGATAAACGCTCAGAATATATGTCAAAATCATAACGTTTATAGTCTAAAAATATGTATGAAAGAGCGTTTATCAATCATCCTCACATCACTCTATCATATGCCTTGCTCATATCTAACTTAAGCGCTACCCATCCTTTCTATTTATAAAAAGGTGAATTTCATATGCCACAATAATCTTGTCTAAAATGGCCCTTCCTGATTGTTAGAAATCAAACCATCAAACACCTTCTTCAGCCTACGTGATAAAAATTTTGACACAATTTCATAAAGCACATTACAAAGTGAGATAGGATGGAAATCTCCCACTCCCATAGGATTACTAATTTTTGGAATTAAATCAAACCATGTCACTTAGCCCTCTAAAATGCTTCCCGACTACAAAATCACAAGGAAAAAGCTTAACATGTCTACACTCATAATGCTCCAATTCTTTTTGAAGAAGTTTGGATTAAAGCAATCAATTCCAAGCCATAAATGGATCCATGCTAAACAGTGTATCTTTGACCTCTCCATCCATAAATGGTAAATTGAGAAAATTTTGTTGTTCCTAGGTTAATCTTCCCTTGACACCATTTACCACTTCCCCGATGAGTCAGCATTACGAATAGGGCTACCAATTTCTGATGGAAAAACACGATTAATGAGTAAACGATTAGACACGAAATGAATGGTATGAATTGATTTTTTGTAATATTTACGTCATAAACAATGATAATTGATAGAAAAAATCATTAATACGATTATGACCTGCCATCCCAAATTGTCACCCCTACCTACAAAGGAAACAATTTACTAAAGTAATCAATTATAATGCCATCAAAACCACTATCCCAGCCCCTCTAGACACCTTATTTGTCATTCAACAACGAAATGAAGTTGCATTTCTATCTACATGATGCATTAACATGAAAGAAATGAAAATTTTGATACCCTCCTTCAACCATTGACATTTAATTCTTTGATTTCAATAGATTTTACTTTGCCACAATACTTTTAGGAACTCAGCCTTCATTTCCTAGAATTTTGCACCAAACCGATCACAATCAGCCCTAATTGTCCCACACATCTTCCTCTTCCATTTATTAATTCTTTCATTAAACTACCTCATGATATCTCTAGCCCATTCACTCATCTTATCTTTTCACTTTTTTAATTTTGCATTAAGTTCAGCAAAAGAATCTGCCTCGACATTGTTCCAGCACTCCTTGATGATTTTTCCACATTTTAATTCTCTAATCTAGGCATTTTTTTAACCAAAAGCTCTAAGGTCTTCTTCTATCCCTCCTTTCCAAACCTGAATCTAACTATAGAGGAAAATGGTTAGAACTGAAGAATTCAATAATATGGATTTAGCATGAACAAAAATATTACTCCATTTTGCATTAATTATCACCCTATATAACTTTTCCCTAACCCAGCTCTAATTGCCTCTTCCTTTTGCCCATGTGAATTCATAACCATAAACAAAATATCTTTCAGACCACACTCCCTACTCACATTCCTGAACCCCTCCAAGAGATTCTTTGGATAGAGAACACCTGCCTCTTTTTTCTAATCCCAAATGAGATTCTTAAAATCTACACCCATAATCCATGACATATTACACACCTTAAACAAGATCTTCTAACATCCTCCACAATTTTATTAGTGAAAGCTCTAGCCCAATACATTATTTGTAACTTCTATCATTCAGTAATAAAATTATGAGACATTATTTTATCATTTCATGTATTAACATGTGGTATTTGTTTTATAAAATATCCAAGAATATTGATTAAGCGCTTGAGGTATCAAGGTTGAGGACCTTGATAGTAGAACTTGGAAGTTATGAGATTAACATTCTAAATATCCTTAGTTTCTTGTTTCTATGGGAATTGAAATGAATTAAGGCTAGTATGTACTTTGTAGGTGATCATGTTCTTTGGGTCTCAAATATTTGAGATATCTAGCAAAGTGCATAGGTACAATGTAGGACATTGTATTTGGAGAGCAATCACTATTTGTAATGTCAAATATTATCCTTAGACTAAAAATCACTATGACTCTTGTTGTGATTTTTAGTGTACTTTGACATACGTCTAATGTGACCATAAAAGGTTGACAAGTATGAGTATGATTGGGTATGCTAAGTGTGACACCCAAAATTTAACTATCACATGATGTTTTATATAACTTTTTCCTAAGGTGACAATTGATGTTTATATAACTACCCGCATATTGTGCGTAAAGCACTAAGACATTATGCACTAAGCACCAAATGTCTTAAACAGTATGCACTAAGCACCAACTGTTCTTAACCACTCACTCATCAAATTCTTTAATTCACACAAATTCAAGGACACATGTTTACTAAGAACCTATGTGTATGAATGTCATATATAATATATGTCAACAACATCATCAATTCCATCAACATACCAAACTTTGACATTCAAAACAAAACTCACACATGATTGATCATATAGCTTCACTCTTGATTTCATAAACAC
>CANYCX010079111.1:0-11756 GCA_948193385.1 Breynia disticha f. nivosa
TGTTTTGAGCTCGCTGGACACAATTAGACTCAAACGGACTCGTTTTGAGTATTTTGGGCACTCTGTGGTGTCACGAATGTGGTGACTTGAATACCACGAATTAAGGGCTGAAAATTAGACTCATGACACTTCATAGATTGAGGATAATGGTGTCAAAATATGAGTCTCGTTCGTGCTCATTTGGACCACGAACGAGACTTGAAACTCGTCAAACGTGACACATTGTGAAGGAAGAAATGAATCTGATTTTTGGGCAGAAGAGGCACCTCGAAAGAGGCTCACTTGAGTCTCGAACGAGGTGCACATTCTGGAAGCTAAATTTGAGTCAAAAAACTAGTCTCGATCGAGACTCATCAAGCCTCGACCGAGACTCATTCTGGACAACAAAAAATGGCCCAAAATGCCCTTATATTGGATGGTTTAAGTGGGGGCATGGAGGACAATTCACAAGGGCTGGAAATTGGCTTATAAATAAGGGTTGTGAGGGTTTCATTTCTTGTCTTTGGACCCTCATTTTGGCTGGAGGAAAGGAGAGCTAGGAGGAGAGGTTTGCCTTCCTCTTTTCTTCTTCTTTATTTTCTTTTTCTTGATTTCCTTTGTGTCTTTTACTAGCCATGTTAGGCTAGGTTTTTGTTGGGTTTTCTTGGATGTAAAAAGATGTTTATGCTTGTTTTTCTTATATGATACATTGAGGTTTTATGTTTGTATGATTTATCTTTTGATGAATGAATGTCTTTTTGATTATGCTTAATGAATGGATGATTAAATGGGTAATTGTAATTAGTTGTTATTAGCGACTCTAGGCCAGAATTGTGAAAGCCGAGGTGTAGAGAGGGCCAAATCATTAATTGAATCTATGTTGAAAAATCCCTAGAAGTGACATGCTAGGATTAGATATTCATGGATGTCAATTAATCGATTACATTATTGGAACAATTAATTGCATTTGTTTGTTGATTATTCGTTGTTGGTAATCTTAATCCGGAGTTGCGAAAGCCTAGGATTAGGAAGGATAAATTAAATAGAGTTAAGGCTTGTTTGGATAGAAATATACCTAATGCCCTTAACGTGTTCGATGAAATGCCTAAGTGAGTATTTCCTTTGCTTGTTTAGTGTATCACGAGAGTAGAACACTTGCGAGTCTTAAGGACGCAATTTGGAGTATCTCAAAAGGGACTCTTAATTGAGGATAGCGCGAGAACATCGTCATTAACCTCGAGTCATTAAGTAACCAAGTATGAAATCTATTGAAGTCTAGGAAAACCCATATCCTTAGTCCATTGTTGAGTCTTTATTTTCAGTTGCTTGTCTTTATATTTCTTGTTTTAATCGAAAATCCTACAATCTCATTTATGTTTATTGCTTTTCTTTATTTTATTACTAGCACCGAATCAATTTAAATATGACGTTCCTCGAGAGATTCGATCCCGGGAGGCATACTTCCGCGGTAAAACTACACCAATCTAGTGCGCTTGCTAGAACCCGGTCAAGTCCAAATTCAGATAACTCATTTTTAGACTAAATACTGATTTTAGCAACCATTTTTTTCTTTTTGAAACATAAATAATGCGAGAGAGAGAAAACTCGGAAGATAGTTTTTCAAACACATTAATAAAAATCAAGGTTGGCCATACATAAAACAAATAGCAAAATGCAGAAGCAATGGAAAAAAATTTGCATGCCAGGTTGGTACATCTCCTCTATACTAAAATTCCATAGTCATACAACACAAATATAACCCAAAAACTAGGAGTTCGACCTTCTTCAATATCGTACTGTTTAGCCTTTCCAAACACGTAGTCCGTCACTAATACCTGTCACTTTTCACAACATTCAACAATATACAAAGGTGAGTATGTAAAATACTCAATAAGTGAAACCCTAGTGTTGTTAAGATGAGGTGCAGGGAAACCTTCGACCAACACGGGCGTGCTCGTGGAACACGAAGCCGTATTCGCGCCTATATTCCTTAACGACTCATCGTTGCCATGTCACATACAGTTTCGTTAAGTGTTTTATGGGCTAGGGAATCATCCTAGGTCATTATCTCACTTCAGATATTCATTAGTACGTTGTTTGGGCTAAAACTAGGCTTCTGGGCAACATTAACATATGTTTATTCTGGCCTTAACGTACGTTATTCATCAACAGTTCATCCCATTTCCAGAATAAGACTAACGTATGTTACCATCATGGTAACATACGTTATTCCACCTTAACGTATGTTAATCCTTGCATTAACGTATGTTAAGGCATTACAGAATGCATTTTGGTTATGTTCGAGGCTTACACACTTCATACATCATACAAACATGTCATACCAACCATCTTAGGTTCTCATTTAACCATTCATGCACTCTTAACCCCAACACAATATAGATTATACCTTAACTATTTAGTTTGTCTCTTAATCCATTTCATACAACTCATATCCACAACATATCACAACTTCAATTCAACACAAACAAAGACATATAGTTCCACATTTCCTTTTTAAGAATTCTTTCCATAACACTCATAACCATTTTATATTCACCGAAACACAAACAAAAGCATATAATTCATCATTTTCTTGTCATGATCAATTTCAACCACTTACCTATAACTTTTTCCACTCATTTGGAAAATAGTTCAACATACGCACACACATACCTTATTCCATTCATAAACACACATCACATTCCTCATTATTCACATCAATCACCCCCATAACACAAATCCACATAACCATACAAAAATTATACACATTCCATATAACCATACAAGATTATACTCAATCCCTATAACTTATTCAATAGCACATATCTTGCTCAAACACAAGTCAAATTTCATATCATAACCAACACAATTCATCATGGTCCCATTTCACAAACACATACACCTTTTCATTCAAGAACATAAACACCATATTACTATCATTCCAAACTGATCAACATCCAACTCTCCATATGCAACACAATTCCACATAATCTATATAACACGTACTCATTCCAAAAAACTCATATAAGATCACATATCATCAAATCACAAGTCATGCTCATATCATAACCATAAACCACACATATTCATTTTCATACAATCAACAACATGTATGCATAATGAATGTAAATGTAATGCTAATGCATTTACACACATTTATACTGTGCTTCAGAGCCTTAAACTTTGTAAGAGAGAGACTCTACTCAATCTCTGCTACTGTGGGCACAAACCCCTTTTCTGTCACAATGTAAGAGATAGTCCACTCTCTTCTTATCACAATTTGGGCTAATGCCTAATTTTTTTTCTTTTCTTCGGGCGTAGCCCGGCATCGAGCTCTTGCTCAACATAAATATAACATCAAGAGGCAAGCTCTTGTGTTGTCAAATCTTGGGCTAATCTCCCATTTTTTCATAATAAAGAGAGAGTCCACTCTCTTTTTACATGTGCTCCATAAGCTCCTTTTTTGTTTCAAAGCATGAACATACAACGTGCCCATGCAATGTCAAATGACATCTGTGAATGCAACTCCATGCATTTCCAAATTCCATCTCAAATGTTGACGATAACACATGCACATGAATGTTCCACAACAATCATCCATTTTCACAACATAAGCCGAACATGCTCATAACGGCCAACTCGTGGCATAAACCAACATACAAAATTCGTAACTCGTATGAGTTCATCACCATAACCAATAAGGAAACATTCACCACGTGCACAAGACAAAACCAACATAATTCATCACATCATTCATAAAATGCCAACTTGTGGCATGAATGACCACAACATATCATACCTCAAACTAAGTATTCATAACTCATCTCAACACAGTATTCATAGTTATATACTCACACATATCATACACGGCTATATCGTGGCCCAAGCCATCACCATAATCGTAAAGGAACACTTATGACATACACATGGAGGTTCAAACATTTTTCATTATAGGCTTCATGCTCAAGCATAGTCAAGCATGAGTTACAATCATTTTCAAACCAACGTCAACACTCAATTCAAGTCCTCATATCTCACCACATAACACATTACATGCTTATTTAAACAACCTCACAATCATCATTCAAGTCATCAAAAGAACATTTACAACACTTTACTATCATCATTTACCATTCACAATATGCCAATCCCAATCCACACAATTTCCAACAATCCATACCAATTTCCAATTCAATCACATAAGGCATTCAACAAATTTTGCTACCATATCAACAAAAGAAACATCATTCACATATGCTTAACCATACAAAGGCAAGCATACAGTAGTACGCGTCAAAGTACACTTACCTCAAGCTCCTGCGAACTCGATTCGACACTAATCTCCGAGTCGGGTTCTGTTTTCCCCTCTTATACAAATCATGTTACATTTCACGTTATATACATTATTCTACGCTTAATTTCTCATTTACTCAGCCATTTAACACAAAATCCCTAAATTTTCCACCAACCTAAAATCCTCAATCGCCCACATATCCTCATATTTTATGTTAGATGTTTATACATTTAGTAACTAGGTTGAAAACACAACAAAACCGTACCAAATGTACCTCATTTCTCAGTAATTTCAGCCTTGGATTCAAGAATCTTACGTTTCCTCTCACTTGGCTTCAAACCCTAATGTAGAGAAATCAGATGGAAGAATCTTTGTGTTGTTAATCCGTTGAAATCCACGAGTTTGTGGTTAGGTTTGGTGTTTAGGGCACCTTGGAATGGTGGGTTGAGAGAATGTTTGGGAGAGTTGTGGGATGTTTTGTCACGAAATGAGGTGTGTTCTGCCCTTTTAATGACTTGTCCCGGCCCCCGATAACGTAGGTTTGTTTCACAATTAACGTACGTTAGTCAAAATGCAGTTCTGGGAAAACTAAGAAGAATAACGTACATTATTCTTCATGTAACATATGTTATGCCATTCAATGTAGCATTAACATACGTTAATCTTAGTATTAATGTATGTTAATCATGCACAACTTGTGCATTTTCCATTTTCTGACCTCTCTTCGAACCCCGACATATGTACACTTATACCTCTATTCCCCAAACTTAAATTAGACATTATTCCACATAAAATTAGACATTTTTCGGGGCGTTACAAAAATCAACCAAATGCATAATGAACGAGTGTTTAAGTGGCGTTGGAAATATATACTTATTGAGTTTTAATACTTGTGTTTATTTTTGTGTGATTGTTTTATGCATACAGGATCAAGAGGATTCCCATAATCGAGTCATCTAATATTAAGCTTTCACATTTAATTTACATGTTACTTTTATCATTGTAAGAGTCTCTAGTTAAGGTGATTGAATTATTTGTTGACTGTTTTTAAAATATGAAAAATTTATCAATAGTTTATTTAATTAAAAATGAATAGGAAAAAAAATTTTGGCCTCACACATTAGTCATTACTTGGTTAGTCGTTGTAACAGCTTTTCCTATAGTGATTGTCCACTATTTGAAATAACGATTTTTGACTTATATGTAACAAATCAAAAACTGAAAGAAGGATGTTCTGATATAAGTAGCGAAATATTATTTGCTGCTTGTATAATACGAAATCTCCTTCTTCCTGTATTAAATCAAATTGAAACACAAGGGCTTGAGCTTGGGGAAAAGGTAGTCATATAATGGAGAATCATTTGCTAAATCTCCATTAAAATGCATACATTGAATACACTAACATGCTTGTGTCAATTGCCAAGTAAGGGTTTTTTGTTATATATATATATAATTGAATTTTTCTCTAATTTTTAATACTGCTAATATATATTTGAAAGATCCAACCAAAAATAGGGGTACACTTATTCCAGAGTTTTTGACACGAGTTTTTGAATTAATCAAACTTGAGTTATTTATATATATTGAGCTTAAAAATTCTTTAAATTTGACTTGATCATAAGTTGAATCAAACAAGAACTATTTTTCATGAAATTATGCCAAATTGTAAGCTTACAAGTAGTTCACTATTTTTTTTTGGTTACAAGTAGTTCACTAATTTGCAACTTCTAACTCCAAAAAATCCAAAATAGTATATTTAGATGATGACTAATTTAAATGTACTCATATAAAAATTCAATAAACACTTTTACTACAAGTTCCTTCAAAAAGAAAACTTATTATGACAAACAATTTTAATCATTCATTGAAAATAAATTTAAATTTTTAATTTATTTTAATAAAAAATAATTGTAATTTAATATAATTTATATATTTTTAATTAAATAAAAATGAATTAATAGTGTCTTCTCTTTTTCATATTAAAATTTGCCAAATTCACAAAAAATAAACTAAAGAATAAAAAAAGAAACAGGGACTTTTACTTTGAGTCTCTTCAAAGAGGAGACTCGTTAAAGCAATAGATTTTGATCATTCGATGCAATAAAAATAAATTTAACCTTTTGATTTATTCAATAAAAAATAAATTTTATTTTACATAATTTGTATATTTTTAATTAAATAAAAAAGAACTCACTTTTCCCTGGACTTATATTAAAATTTACCAAAAGAAACACCTAACCATCACCACATCACCACTAAAATTCCAACAACAACCCTTCTTTCTCAATAAATGCACCCATTACACTGTGCGCAAGAGATAAACCAACATTCATTCTTTCCCCCCAACAACTTCAAGCTCATCTTTCCAAGCCAATTATTATTCTAAACCTAACTTTGTTTCTCTTCTCTCTCTTCTTAATCCATAACCCAAACCCTCTCCTCACAAAGAAAAAGAAAAGAAAGATGCAGACTATGTTAAGCCTCCTTGGATTCCATGGCCTACCGGTTTCTGTTTCCGGGATCACACACCATTTCACTCTCTCCAACGAGTATTATATACATCTCTTTTTTGCTTTATCTTCTTCATTTTACCCTTCCTAAGCATAACAAATAGGGAAACATGATCAGTAATTATATAAAAGTAACTATATAAGTAAGTTGATGGTGCAGGATGGCAGATCATGATCGGAGAAGAGAGGCCATGAAGAGAAGAATATCAGGAGGAGGAGAAGAGAATTTTAACGAAAATCAAGAAGTGGGTATTTCAAGAAACTACGAAAGAGAGATGAGAGATGAAGAGAAAGGGGATGTCAACGGAGATCTAGGAAGTCTTTCGGATGATATTTCTTGCTTAGCTTGTACAGCTAGAGCTGCTTAGCTTATTTTAGCCAATTAATCGGACTTAGATGTATTTTATGGTAGATTCTATGGATTTAATATATATTTTTATATATAATTAGGTGCGCTCTTGAGTCAGATGCATGAATTCGTCCTCATCCAGTGTTGGTAAGAACAGATCATCCGTCAGCCGTTTGATTGAAGTGAGAATCTTTAAGAACCACTAGATTGTTGTTTTGTGACGATGGAAGAGAAAAATGCTACAGTTATAAATAATAATGATTGGTTTAAACCGTTCTGAGACAAAACATGAATGCAAAAGGTTTGAAATTAATGTGAAGTAACCTGTTACAATCGGTTACAACCTCATTGTTTTCCTCAAACCTTAAAAAAATCGAATTACTTTTTGGGCAAACCTTAAAATAATCGACATATATAAATATGAACAGTGAAAATGAATGGAAACCTAAATCACTGTAAGACTATTTGTCTTTGTTCAACGTGCGGCTTTGAGATAAGTCGTTTAAACTAGTTTTTTTTTTAAAAATGATTTGTTATGTTTTAGAGGTTAATGTTGAATTTATAGTAATGAAAGTGTGTTAGAACATTTTGTATTTCTTATTTTGTGTAGTAGAAAAATTCCAACCAACAAAGATGCTATCGATGCTTCATTTATTAATGTTCGTACGTAGTAAATGTAATTAATGGTGATATGATAAGTAAATAAATGCAGTTACAAAGAATGTGAATGGTAAGTATAAGATGGTATGAAATGTTAAATTAAATATGTGTTATTACTTAGTAACAAACATATTGAAGGTGACATCGTAAACTTAGGTTAGGTAGTATGATGATTTATTTGTAACTACAAATAAAAAATGAGTCTGTTACATAAAGTAATGTTTAAGATACATAGAAATAAACTATTTTTGTAATTGATGTTGATAATGTAACTGAGTTACTTACCAGCATATGTGATAGGACAGAAACAGTTTCATAAATATTGCCAAAATTGTTGTTTTGTTAATCGTACGTTTAATTGTTAAATTTTTGTAACTGACATATTGAGATACATATAACAGTTGCAGTTATGAGATTTCTTTTTAGTTGTGTTGGCCAAGGAAGTAATTGTTATAGTTACAAAAAACAATTTAATTACAAAAAAAAAAGTTAAATTTAATGTTTTTGTAACTGACATTGAATTATGACAGAAGGTTTTTTTTTGTAACTATTTGATTGAAAATGTAAGAAGTTACAATAATTGATTGAAATAAATGGTTATAATGAATGTAAATAATTTTAGATAAAAAATTTAAGGTATAATAATTAAATGTATGTGATTTTTTTTTTGTAGGATTAGTTGAAATCATTACTAAGAAAAGATGGCAGATAAGGTAGGAGGATACAATATGAACGCTATAGAGATGGTTAGAACAGAGGAATCGACAAAATGCATTGAGAATGTAAATGTATGAGACAGAAAAAATTGTAAGAATGAAGAAGAATTCAAGTTATATGCAATAAGTCATTGCGGAACAAAGCAATTTGGAAAGTGGTTGAAGGACTGTCTAAGGAGCAAAAAGAAGTTGTTGTAGACATGAGTTTCAATGGTCTTTTGGAAATGAATTGAAAGGTAATATGAACTTGAAGTAGTGAAGCTTATGAAAAGATTTGATTATGACAGTAGGATGTTATGTGTACATGGAAAGAAATTTGAGATGACAGAAGGGATGGTCAATTGGTTGACCGAATTGCCCATTGGTTATGCGGCATTTATAATGAAACATACAAGTTGTCTACCTCCAAAGGTAGGTAATTATATTGTACAAGGAAGTGAAACAAGAGTTAAAAATTCTAAGAAGAGGAAGATTATGAATGATTAATTTAGGAAATGAGCAAGGACTCAGATGATGTGTGGAGGGCACAATTTTTATATTTAGAGTAGAAGTATTTGTTAGGGCCAACATCATACAATTACTCAAATATCAGGAACCACTTGTTCAATGATATGGTGGGAAAGGTGGAGAACATGAGATGGTGTCAGTTGGTGATTGATAGGTTATGTGATACTATTAGAAGTCTGAAGGCGTCAATTAGTTCAATATAGAAATGTGCAAAGTGTTCAATATAAATGAAATGATGGACTTTATTACTTAAGGTACGTCTTACTTACATGATTAGATGATAAATAAGATATTGTTCAACAGATGAAACAAAAATCAATAAGATGAACTGATGTTATGTAGTAATGTGGTAGTTTACTATTGACATATTTTATATATGTGGAAATGACATTTGCTTGTATTAAATGGTGATAGATCTTTTATGTTGAACATATAAAATCAAGTGTATTAAAAAAAAGCCAGAAGATCATAGAAATCCAAGATTAGGTGCATGGACGGACAAATCGTTAAATGAAGTGTGTAAGATGGTGAAAAGTTTTGATAGAGAAAAGGTAATTGACTGATATTAATTATAATGTGGAATGACATATGAGATTGTTAATTGTGTTGATATATGTTCTAGATGTTGGACCAATGGTGGTAAACATTAAGATCCTCATTGTATTTTGATAATGTGTGAAATAATGAAATCGATAAAGATTAATCTTATGATTGGAAAAGTGTTTAAAATCAAAGGAATGGTCATAAAAGAGTGTTGGAGAAGTCATATTCGACATTTGAGCTAAATTGAACAAAAGTTGAAAATCAAAATTTTACTTGAGTAAAATTAAGTCTACTCGAGTAAAATCTAGTAAACCAGTCGACTGGTTAAAGTGTTTGATGCGCGCATAATATGATTACATTTTTCATACTTTACTTGCATATTACGCATGCATTTGTTCATAGTTTCTCCTAAAAATCACATTTTAAACCGTTTTTAATCGAAAAATTCATTTTTAGTTTAAAATGTGATTTACACGCAGGATAGCTCATATCTTTATTGATTATCGTTTGTTTTCATCAGATTCTGACTTTTTAGACAATAGTTAATATTACTTATGATTTGAGACTGATCAGCAGGTAGGATAAAATGGATTAGAGAGAGATTTGAGCTCAAAAAGGATGAGCACGACGTGCCAATTTTAAGCACGAGTCGTGCTCATCCTAATTTTCAGCCACGACCAAATATGTTGAGCAGGAGCTCGTGCTTTACCCAGAACTTGAGCACTGGTCGTGCTGTTTCCAGAACATGAGCACAACCCGTGCCAAAAGTTAAATTGGCACGAATCGTGCCTTACTTATGCCATTTGGATTGAAATGCGGTGCACGACTCGTGCCATATAGCACGAGCCGTACCATGAATCGAATAGTCGTTTCCTTGCGTTAAAAGCTACAAGGGTTTCAATATTCTGAGGTTAGATGTTAGATGACCTAAGATTAGTTTTAGGGGTTTATTTCTGCAGTTTCTACATTTCCTTGCAACCGTTTACATTTCCCAGTCGATCCTTTAATTTTTCTTGCAATCATTTACATTTCAAGCAATGTTCTTTACTTTTCTACGATCTAACGTTCTTTTGATTTAATTTATGATGTTCTTTTATTTTCTTTGCAGGTTTATTTCTTTGACGCTTAGTTTCTAGCCAAGTTACAACTTCCCTTTAAGATTCTGTCAATGCTTTTCAATTTCGGTTCAATTTGCTATTTTGACATTGTTTAGATTACTGTTTTGATGTGATTTCTGTTGGGTTTTACTGTTTTGTTGATGCTTTTGTGTTCAAGAATGATTTCAGTTTATGTTTGTTACATTTCTACCCATTTGTGTTTAATGCAATAATAATTTCTTGTGGATTTGAATTTCTACAATTGTTTTTATGATTCTTGCCATTTAGTTTAGGTTAATTTTCTGCACTTTACATTTCTACAAATTAATTTAGGATTAAAATCAATCAATTTTGTTAGACTGGACATTCTGTCAAGCAGATTAGGACGGACACAATTTTTAGTATCAAACTATCCCTAGGGTATGATATTTTGGGTTGAATTCTTTACTCCCCTATATTACTTGACTGTACGGTTATGAATTTCGTGTCAGTTAGCTTTAGGACGCGTCAGTGTCAGTCGACAAACACATTTGTGCAGGTCATGAAAAGAAGTACAACGGCTATAAGGGGGCCACAAGCCCAACCAGTCTACTAGTTTGAAAACCAGTCGACTAGTACTGACACCAGCAGTAAAAAATAGACAGAAAATCTTCAAAGTGACGTCAAGAATCAAGGACCACTTTTGGAAGAATTCAAAGTTCACATTGTGGTGCAGGTAAGTCGACTAGTAACTTTTCTAGTTGACTAAAAATGATTTGCATGGCAAATCAGTCGACTAAGAATGCGTCAGTTGACTAGACATCAAGGTCTGTGGAGTCTGAAAGGCACCACCACTCAACTAGTGGAAAAACTAGTCGATTAGAGCAGTTTGTCTACTCAAGTAAGAATTAAACTAGTCGACTAGAGTAGTCTGTCTACTCGAGTAAGAATTAAACTAGTCGACTAGTAGAGCTGACAGTGGCAAAAATCACTTCTTCAAGTTGGTTTCAAAATTTTCCCAAGTGTGCCTAATGACTATATTTTATGAAGAAGCTATATAAAGCCACTCCAACTTCAAAACAAAAGAAGACAAGCACTCCAAAGTTCTCAAACATCAAATCA
>CANYCX010079146.1:0-12784 GCA_948193385.1 Breynia disticha f. nivosa
GTTCCCTGCTCGAAACAACAAATGATTCGATATCTCGAACCACTTTTCTAACTCAATTCCAACTCTCTCTCACTAAATCTCTTCCTTTCCCTCACTCTCTCGCTTACCCCTTTCTCTGGTTCAACTTTGGTGGTTTTAAAGTTCTGAACAAATCGAGAAACGTTTGAACTTATATCCTTTTTGCTGAAATTGATAGAGTACGCTTGGTGGGCATAGGATTACGCGTGGTAGTGCCCACCATGCGTCTATGGGCCTCCACCACGTGTACTTTTATGTTCCAGAGTTTTGTCCTTCGTTGCGGCTATTTAACGTCACCCTTTTATCACTCTTTTGTCTCTCTTCCATCTACTTGTTTCTAATCATTTATTTTCATCGTTTTAATTGTAAAACTCTTTAATTTTTATTAAACATATTACTTAAAACATTAATTTAGTCATTCAGGACGAGGATGTTACATTCATAACCATTATCTTGACATTGGTTTTGTATTTGGGATAGTCTTATTTGATTTTTTGTTTCTAAAAATGAGTCCGATTTGAATTAGTTTTTAACTAGCACTAATATCCGCGCGATGTGGCAAAATTTTATATATTATAATTATATTAATTTTGTTAATGTAAATATAATATCGTTTTTTATAAATTAGTTTGTACAAAAAATTATGAAAAATAAAAATTAACATGCAATAAATTTCTAAGTGTTGTTTGAGATTATCGAAGTTTGAAGTTATCTTTTAACCTTTATCTTATAAAGTTAAAATTGTATATAAATCTTATAGCAATGGAATTTTATATTAAATAATTTTCATTCAATTATTTTGTTTAATTTTGTCACATGTCGGATAATTAGAAAGCCAAATGTTGTAATTTTAACCCACCTACTACTGCTCTAGTAATATAGATTTGAACATTTTGTCACACTTAAAGCCACAAACATTATATTCATAATCATTTTTTTGATGTTGCGACGTAATTCATCAATTTTTTTAGCCATAATTGTTTCAAGAAAAATTCAATATTTTTACTGAAAAATTTTCGACAAATTGTGCCGAAATTTCTAATTAAATTTATCGGAAATTTGTGACGAAACCCGTTTGAATGACTTTTTTTAAGTCGTATTGGTTTTTTTCACCCTAATGCCAATCACTTTATCGTCAAATTTGCTCAACAAATTAATAACTACAACACTGAAATTCTTTAATAAAAATAAAACTAACAATTGAATTAAGTTAAATAAAATACAAGTATTAATGTTTTGTATAATATTGTTAATTTATTGTGGATGGTGTTATGATTTTTCGTTAAATTATGGCGGGCTGAAAGTACTGCCCACGAAGGCGGCCTCATCAAGTAGAGGTCGGTGACATTAATTTGAGCTTATATATTGATTATTTTGAGCTAAAAATATATTAATGAATATTTTTTTAATTTACTATCATATTAAAATAGACAAGATACATAATGACTCAGAATACTCGCTAACACAAATATTTTTAGGTAAAATTATATCTGTACAACCAACTAATTTAGTAATGCTTACGAAACAATTCGTAAATATTTTAATTTTCACAATTTTCTATTATGGACATATTATTTGGACAACAATAATCTTATATTTTTCTTATTTGGTCATACGTTAATAGATTGAGTATATTTTTAGAATAAAACTTAGTATTGGTATTATAAAATCTTACTATTCATGAGTCTTTATGCATTTATGACAGAACAATATATTTACACGTACTTTTTGGAAATTATCTAATATATTTACAAATCAAAATAATCAATTATATCTCTATTCTTATAATCACACCACCTATATTACAATTATTAATTTTTTAAATATTATAATATAATTAATAATATTTTTCACATTGACTCAGATTTTAAAAGAATCAAATGATTATCATGTATTATATTTTATTATATTAAAATTTAATTAAAAACTATTTTATAAACTTAAATAAATAATTTAATTTAAAATTTTTACTCACAAAATATAAAAAAATAAAATTTTAACTATAATTAATATTTTTATATAAAAATAATAGGAGATCATATAATTAAAATTTGTCTAGGGCCATAATATTTTTTATGAGGGTCTTGCGTTAAATATTATGTATTTAAAAGTTTAAAGGGTTTAAGAAATACATAATATGTTATTTTTATGTCATCATCAAACTAACGATATTAACTATTTTATTTAAATATTATGATTTTAAAAGTTAAAGAAATTAATGACATATGCAAGCAGTTGAGAAACTAAAAAAGATAATATGTCTACGTTGAAGAAGTAATTTATGTTTGCAGTAGTACATGTATTTAGATTTTTGAGAGGTTAAAATCGGAGACCATGTTTTTGTAAGCACAATTTAGGGGGTGTCAGATTTGGAATTTTCTTTCATGAATAGGTCCGATTTGAATTTGTCTTCATTTTGGAAATTTTTTTGACGCGTAAACACTATATTTATAGTTCGTAAAGAAAACTTCACATTTTTTTTTTCCATTGAAAATAGATAAAAAGGAGAAGTAGCATCTTATAAATCCCATTATTGGATTCAATTCTTAAAAGTCCAAGCCATATAGCCTAGTCAATTCAAATACTGACATTCAAACAAGTTCTACCAATCAAAGCAACCCACACGTAATTACACAAACCCACCTCCTTCAAGCTGCCTTGTGGCACCCTCTTCTAGAACACATCCATATGTCCGCCCTCTCTCAAGACTTTTCAATTTTAAAATACACAACACATGAAACCATGCACAGTTGAATTTCGCCATTCGTAATTATATTAATAATTTTTTATTAATATTATTATTTATGATATAAATATAATAAAAAAATTAAATTCTTATTATTTATATAATATTTTCATCAATCGTATTATTAGGTTAAAAATTACCGACCCGACCCAACATATCATTTGCATGGTATTGGTATTTATTATTTGAATGAAGAGGAAATCAAAGCAAACGTGAGTTCCATTCGTTAAAATATTATTAACATGACATGACGCCACCCTTTGCGACTCTTCCTAATTTCTTGTAATAGCCGTCCCATTTCTTTCTCTCTCTACTCTTCTCTTCTCTTCTCTTACAATGCCTTTGACTTTGTTTTATCATTTACTCCCATGTCTTCATAACACGCCGTTGATTATTAACAATCTCCTCACCATTATTATTAACGTCCTCCCTTTGCACCTCTTTTTAATATCTATCTTCTTTCCCTCTTTTCTTTCTTATTCTTGTTCTACTGCTATTTGACTATTGTTGCACCTCTTCAAGGTTCTTCTTTTCCTCTGAATTTTGAATCCTTTGGCGTTTTTTTGGGCTTTGGATTGTCTTTTTCTGTTTTGGTTTCTGGGTTTTCTTTTGTGTAATCTGTGTTGGTGGTGTTGTAAAGGTGGTGGCTTTTGATTGAAATCTCTTACTCGGTGCTTGTGATATTGGTTTCTAACGACTTTGTTGTTGATGAGGTTTATGATCTTTATATAATGATGGCCTCTTAGAGGCCTTTGTTTATGCCACCATTGAGGGACGACAATATTGTTGATTTGTGTATTGTGTTGGTGTTGTTTCTGATTTTTCAAAAGTCAAATTTGTTCATTCCTGATTGGTCTCTGCAATGGATTCACTAGACAGATCTTCCAGCATTGAAATCTCTTTGAATTCTGGTTCAAGAAGAAGTGCTTCTATAAGAAGTGCTTCTTCTTCATCTCATTTAAGGGCCTCAGGTTCTGTCAAGGAAGTCACTTTCGATTTTGTAGGACAGAAACCTGTCAAGTATGGATCTCGAAACGCAGATTCTGAGGTGTTTACTGCTTCACAGAAGGAAATTAGTGATGAAGATGCCAGGTTGGTGTATATATGTGATCCTGGAAAGACTAATGAGAGGTTTGAATTTTCTGGGAATTCTATTAGGACAGCAAAATATTCAATCATTTCTTTTTTGCCTAGGAACTTGTTTGAGCAATTTCATAGAGTTGCATACATATATTTTCTTATCATTGCTGTGCTCAATCAGCTTCCCCAGCTTGCTGTTTTTGGCCGGGGAGTTTCTATTGTGCCACTGGCCTTTGTGTTGTTAGTTACTGCTGTAAAAGATGCATATGAGGATTGGAGGAGGCATAGGTCCGATAAAATTGAGAATAATAGATCAGCTTTGGTTTTTGTTGATGGTCAGTTTCAGCATAAGAAATGGAAGGATATTCAGGTTGGTGAGATTATAAAGATTCCATCAAATGAAACTCTTCCTTGTGATATGGTGTTACTCTCAACTAGTGATCCAACTGGTGTTGCTTATGTACAAACAATAAATTTGGATGGGGAGTCGAATTTGAAAACGCGGTATGCAAAGCAAGAGACGCTTGCAAAGGTTCCTGAGAAGGAAAACATTTGTGGGTTGATCAAGTGTGAGAAACCTAACAGAAACATATATGGTTTTCATGGAAACGTAGATATTGATGGAAGAAAGCTGTCACTTGGGCCTTCTAATATTATTCTTCGAGGCTGTGAGCTTAAGAACACTGCTTGGGCAATTGGTGTTGCTGTGTACTGCGGTAGCGAGACAAAAGCTATGCTTAACAGCTCAGGAGCACCATCAAAAAGGAGTCGACTGGAGACACGAATGAATGTTGAGATCATCATACTCTCCGGTTTTCTAGTTGCTTTGTGTACTATTGTGTCTGTTTGTGCTGCTGTATGGTTGAAGCGCCATAAGGATGAGCTGAACACCTTGCAATATTATAGAAAAAAGGATTTCAATGATGAAGATATGGATGACTATAATTATTATGGATGGGGTTTGGAGATACTTTTCACATTTCTCATGTCAGTGATTGTTTTCCAGATTATGATTCCTATATCTTTGTATATTTCGATGGAGCTTGTACGAGTTGGTCAGGCTTACTTCATGATTCATGATGACCAAATGTATGATAAGGCCTCAAAATCGAGTTTTCAGTGCAGAGCATTAAACATCAATGAAGATCTAGGGCAAATAAAGTATGTGTTCTCGGACAAAACTGGTACGTTAACTGAGAACAAGATGGAATTTAAGTGTGCAAGCGTATGGGGAGTGGACTACAGTGGTGGGAAAGCCAATGCTGAAAGTGGGCAGCTCGAATACTATATTAATGGTGAGTATCACTGAGTAAATTATAACATAAGCATTTTGTTTGAAGGTTGATAATTTTCAATCTCTAGTGTAAGATCACTTCTCTAAGTTTCTGTTTTCTTGTTTTATCAGTGGATGGGAAGACCTTGAGACCGAAGATGAAAGTGAATGTTGACCCTCAACTCCTGCAATCATCAAGAAGTGGAAAGAATACAGAAGAGACCAAACGTGTTCATAATTTCTTCCTTGCATTGGCGGCTTGTAACACAATTGTGCCACTTGTGGTGGACACGCCTGATCCCGCTGTGAAGTTGATGGATTACCAAGGGGAGTCACCAGATGAGCAAGCACTGGTGTATGCTGCTGCTTCCTATGGATTTATGCTCGTCGAAAGAACTTCTGGTCATATTGTCATTGATGTACAAGGAGAAAGACAGAGGTATATGATACTTCTACTGCATAAATATTTCAATTAACAGTATGCATGGGTGCCTTTTTTTCATATTATCTGTGGATCATGTAAATTATGTTGGCAAGATAAAATTTAAATTAATTCTAGTAGCTCTGAATGCCAAGGTTATTATGAACACTCTCTACTGCTCGTCTTGCTAAGTATCACTTTTGGTGATGTTTTAGTTGCTTTCTTTCTAATATTGGACTATTTGAAGAGTATGTTTCTTATTGCTTCTTTTTTTGTTTGATTACCCCACACTGGTTTTGCAGGTTTGATGTTTTGGGTATGCATGAGTTTGATAGTGACAGGAAGAGGATGTCAGTTATACTAGGTTGCCCTGACAAGACTGTCAAAGTCTTTGTGAAAGGGGCGGACACGTCCATGTTTAGTGTGATCGATAGATCTCTGAACACGAATGTTCTACGTGCAACTGAAACTCATCTTCATGCTTACTCCTCGTTGGGTTTGAGAACACTTGTTATTGGTATGCGTGACTTGAGTGATTTAGAATTTGAACAGTGGCACTCTTCCTTTGAGGCAGCAAGCACTGCTTTGATTGGAAGGGCTGCTTTGCTTCGTAAGGTTGCCAGTAGTATAGAAAAGAGTCTCAGCATTTTGGGTGCTTCTGCTATTGAGGATAAGCTGCAACAAGGTGTGCCAGAAGCCATAGAATCTTTGAGGATTGCAGGAATTAAAGTATGGGTCTTAACAGGTGACAAGCAAGAAACTGCTATATCAATTGGATACTCTTCAAAGCTGCTAACAAGCAGAATGACTCAAATTATAATAAACAGCAACAACAGAGAGTCATGTAGAAAAAGTTTAGCAGATGCCATACTCATGACTAAAAAGCTGAACTCTGTGCCCCAATCACCGAGCACTGGAGGAAGTTCTGTAGCTTCTCCAAACCCAGTTGCCTTAATCATAGATGGGACCAGCCTTGTCTATATACTTGACTCTGATATTGAAGAACAGGTAATTTCCTGCCAGTTACCTTCATCCATCTCCATCTTTTTTATATTTTGCAGGAGTGCTGATATCACTTATCCTTCAATGCAGCTTTTCGAATTAGCAAGTGAATGTGCTGTAGTCTTATGTTGCCGGGTGGCCCCATTGCAGAAAGCTGGAATTGTTGCCCTTGTGAAGAACAGGACTGATGATATGACACTTGCTATTGGAGATGGTGAGTTCCTTTTACGTAAACATAGATATCTTGCGCTCGATTCGCGAACACCCAATGGTTATTTCTTCTCTTTGATGTGTTGGCCTTAAAAAATATATCACTGTATTTACAGGTGCCAATGATGTCTCAATGATCCAAATGGCTGATGTGGGAGTTGGAATCAGTGGGCAGGAGGGGAGACAAGCTGTAATGGCATCAGATTTCGCAATGGGACAGTTTAGATTTTTAGTCCCACTTCTATTGGTTCACGGACATTGGAACTACCAGCGGATGGGCTACATGATTATATACAATTTTTACAGAAATGCAATATTTGTTCTTGTCTTGTTTTGGTGAGTCATTCTCTTTCAAATTTAACATCAATGCTTGACTACCTCCTTGTTTGCCAACTTGTTCTATGCTTGAAATACTTGACCACAGATTGATTAGCACAATTTGTCTCAAATTTCTAGAGACCAAATCGATCTTTAACTTCATCTAATTTTCTTTTTTCTTTTTTTTTGAGTTTCTTCTGTTAAAACTAGAATTTACTGTCAAATAATTGCTACTTAATTGAATGTTCCATTAAAATTTAGCTAAAATATCTTAATTATTTCAGAGACATTTTGCATCTATTCATATTATTGTCCATTATTATTACAGGTACGTGCTTTTTACTGCATTCACTTTGACAACTGCAATCAATGAGTGGAGTAGCATGCTTTATTCTATAATCTATACTGCATTGCCGACTATCGTTGTGGGTATTCTTGACAAGGACTTGAGTAGACGGACTCTACTCAAGTGTCCTCAACTTTATGGAGCTGGTCACAGACTAGAGAGCTACAACTCAAAATTGTTTTGGCTTACAATGGCTGACATGTTGTGGCAGAGTATGGTTATTTTCTTTATCCCTCTGTTAGCATACTGGGCTAGTACCGTTGATGTTGCAAGTATAGGAGATCTGTGGACTCTTGCAGTAGTCATTTTAGTCAACTTGCACTTAGCAATGGATGTTATTCGGTGGAATTGGATTGTTCACGCTGCCATTTGGGGTTCTATAGCTGCAACGTTCTTGACTGTCCTCATCATTGACGCCGTTCCTACTTTGCCTGGTTACTGGTATGTGCTATTTCTTCATCCATATTATCCTGCAGAATTAGTTCATGTTCTTGTCTGTCAATTCTTGAAGTTCTGTTGAGGAATTAGACTGATTCATTTGACTGTTGTAATCTGCAGGGCCTTCTTCGAAATAGCAAAGACCAGGTTATTTTGGGCGTGCTTGTTTATCATCATTGTAGCAGCACTCGTTCCTCGTTTCATTGTCAAAGTACTTTATCAATATTATAGCCCATGTGATATTCAGATTGCTAGAGAAGCTGAGAAATTTGGGAATCCTAGAGAGTTCGGATATGTAGAGATAGAAATGAATCCAATCAATGATCGGCCGACGAGATAAGGCCATGCTTTCCTCCCCATGTATTGCCATTTTGTTTTTTTTTTTTCTGTAAAAAGGAAAACTCATATTCGTTAGGCTAGTCTCGAGATTTCTCTCGGTTGCCAGGTTTTCTTATTGTTTACCATCCAAAGGATAGGTGTTGCTATACTTAGGTCACAGGTTTTGCGGTTTGTTGTATCAGATGAAATTGACAGAGTGTACATTAACATTGTTTATATTACGAGGAATTCAAATGCATATATACTCATTTTTCTTTGACATCAATGAAGTTTGGCCTTTTGGTTTCCCTTTTCTAAACTGCCTTATCTTGTGCGGACATTCATATTGAAGAACCCAGTTGGTTCTGCTGTTTAACCGCATCGCTGGTTCGGCGATTATCTTCTGTTTTCTTGACACAGATCGGATGATCTTTGGCCGGGATGGCCAGAAGCTATCATCAAGGTTCTACAGTTACTCAGGTTCAGCTTTTCTGATCTTCGCTAACAATGTTGTTTTGGTCCTGTTTCAGATACTGGTCTTTGGTTGATAATTTTTCAAGAGATACAGTCAAGAAAATGATAAATGATTGGCCCATGTACTTTTTTTCTGGTCGAATTTGGTCCTTTTGCTGATTTGCTTGTTCCTGTTATCAAGTAAAGCTGTCAAGATCTTTATGCGTGTACGCATTTGCAGTCCGTAGAAGCTCTTAAAGGAGGTAACTTTTTCATGCCATGCTATTGTATTGTGCTTTTAGGTATAACCGTCAATATTGGCTTTATATGTTTCAGGATCTTTTTCCATCTTGATTTCTGCTCTCGTTTGCTTGAAAGGCAAGTCTTCACAGTCGCGTTAGCCATCGACTCTTGGGCAGAATATGTTCCAACTTCCAACTTATATTTGTTCTAATCATAGATCTCATCAACAATCTCCCTACTATTTTCGGATGTGATAGAAGTTTCGCATGAAGAGCTATAAATAAGAAAGAAATCATCGTCTCCAGATCAGCTATTCTGTTTAAGCATTTCCCAGAAAATTATGCATAAAAGTCCATGTACTGTTGTTGAACATTTACAATGCTAAGTAAACGAACTCTAGAAGATGAGAATATGTAAGACTTCTACCATGAAGACGACTATATTGGCAGTCAAGTTGGGTGATGAACAACGGATGATCATAAAAGTTATTGTTGAAAGATCGCTGGAGTTGAATCTTGACTATTGCGAGACTCGCCCTTAAATGATTCCTGAAGTTGCGCAGCAAATTGTAAATTCCAGAGAACATCTTCGAGCGTTGGCCTCTCAGATGGTTTATCAGCTAGACATCTGATAGTCATCTCCATCATTATCTTCAGTGATTCATCTGAACACTCTTTATGAACTGCTGGATCAACACTATTCCTCCTCGCTGTCTCGTCAACCTTCATGCTTTCTTGTAACTGCACAAAACCCATAAGTAAATTTGTTCAAGTCTTTGTTGAAGAAGTTCTGTTTGTTTTATTAATGGAATAGACACTTACGATGTCCCTGGAGACAGTTACGTCATATTTGGACGCGATAGGTCTTCCAACAATAATTTCAAGCAAGATTATTCCCAAATCATATATATCCTTTGTATCATCCTCCCTTTCCCTGCATATAGACGAAGAATTACTGATTTGATGAAGGAATGGAATAATTTCCATAGGAAGAATTAAACCCTGAATGAATTATACACTTACCTTGCTCCAAAATTTCTTGGTTCAGGAATCGAAATCACGGAATTCACCTGAAATGGTTATGAAGGTGCCAATATGTCATTGTTCATAAGAAGAATCTTTAGATATTAAGGTTGTGTTTATGGCTGTACCGTCGTATTTTCAGATAACAGCGGTACATTGTAACTACTGACTTTGACTTGGAGATCATGATCTAGTAAAACATTTGTTATCTTCAGATTGTTTGAGAACAAACCAGGGACAATCCCAGTGTGCAGGAACTGAACTCCCCGAGCAACTCCGATAGCAGCTCCGATCCGGTGTGCCCACCTCAGGTTTTTTCCAGGAATTCCTCCTGAAAAGAAATGAAAACAAACTGAACAACTGCAAAAAATGGCGCAACCTGGTACCTGAACCATCAGAATGTGGAGTGTTCTGAGTGTTTTTTACCTGATACAAAATCTCTCAATGTCCCGTCTGGAACGAATTCGAAAATGAGAAATATTCTGCTGATGCTCATATCATCGTGGGAGCAATCAAAGCAGTGTCCTAGAGAACTAACCAAATGGGCATGTCTAAGCTTTGAAATCAACTCAATCTGGTGCATATAGGCTTGTTGGTTATGCTTTTTCCTAACAGTCAAGCTTCTAATGGCAACGAAAGATCCATCAGCCAGTTTCCCTTTAAAAACCTGGAAACAAATTGTAGTAAGCAGAATTTTCACAGATATCTCTGAAAAAGAAAGAACAAACTATTTGTACCACGAAAGAATGAAGTTGGTCTGATGTGTCCGAGGCTTAATCCTAAGGCATACCTGGCTCTGTGAGCTTTCGCCTAGTAAGTTTGAGACATGGAAATTATTTGTAGATTCCTTAAGCTCCTCCAGGGCGAAAGTACGATATGCAGGAAGAGTCGCTCCCAGCTTCATTGTTTGTGATATATACCCTGTGTTAAGCATTAAATTAGCAACGACAGCCACTTCTTAATGCCAGATATACAAAGAACAATAATCTGAATCTCACTTGCATCTGACAGCAGTTTTACGGTGTTGATAGATGGAACTGTCTCCATAATTAGCCTTGTTTGATGCTTGCTGTCAGACCTGTTCTTATTTAACCTCCTGAAAATTAGAAAAGCCAGACCAAGAATTGCAAATCCTCCAATGGCTGCTCCCATTGTACTTGATGCAAGAACAGCACTACCACCAGTTCTCTTGCGATTCTCTTCATCACGAGGTGACACTTCGACAGCTAATGCTTCATTGTGACAGAATTTTGGGGAGTGCTGGTGTTGTTCATCATTTAACAAGCAATTTCCAGCATACAAGACCACTCTGCTCTTGGAGCTGAAGTTGAAGCAACTTGGTAAATTTCCAGTCAATAGATTTGATGATAAATCAACATAAGCAAGTTCAGCATTGCAGGACATGTTATCAAGTAACTTTCCGGTGAATTTGTTACTTGAAATGTCAATGTAATGCATCGAAGGCAGTGTCAACAATGCTGGCAAAATTGGTCCTGCAAACCTATTCAAGGATATATCAAGCTTTTGAAGCTGATAGTATGAACCCAGTTCACTTGGAATGCCAAACTTGAAGCTATTATTTCTGAGAACAAGAGTCACCAACCTATTGCTCAAACTCGGGAAATTTGGTCCAAAATAGTTGTTTTCTAAATCAAGAACCTGAAGATTTGTCAGGCTACTAAGTTCAGGCAGTTCACCAACCAAGTTATTGTTTGAGAGCTCTAAAACTCTAAGATTCACCAAGCTTGCCAAAGAATGTGGCAGAGACCCACTAAGTGAATTGTTCTTCAAGCTCAAAACAGCCAAACCTGGAAATGAACTTAACCAACTAGGAACTTTACCAGCAAACTTGTTATTGTCCAGTATCAGGGTCTGAATGTCCCTCAAAAATGCAAGTTTCCCTGGAATTTCACCGCTCAAATAATTTGAACTCACATTAAGTATCTCAAGTGAAGATAACTGACCAATTGTTGCAGGAAGAGGACCCCATAAGCCAAGAGAAACCAAAGACAGAACCTTCAAGTTAGAAAGACCCGAAACAGCTTCAAAGAACGACAAAGTTGAAAGATTTTGATGCAATGGAGGGAACTCATTGTTTCCTATGATGTGAAGCTGTGTTATCTTATCTTCATAGCACACAATGGTGAGTGCTGGAGCCGGTTCAATGCTGCAAAAATCCATTGTACGGTACAAACTGGTAAAGACTGAGGGATAGTTAAGAAGGTGTTGGATTTTTAGAATGGATTGGGAGTCAGAGAGTTGAAGTTGGTCGGAGTGGTGAAGCAATAAGAAGAGAAGTAAGAAAAGAAGATGAGATGGATGTTGAAACAATGTCTTCGCCATGAGAAGTCCTGTGGTTGGATTTCCTTTGTATGTTATGCTATAGCATGCTTGGAAGTATAAAATGTGGTATATTTTATGTAAAATCCATGGAGTAAATGGATTTAATAGAGTGAGAATTATACATTAATAAATGCAACAACAATGACTCCCAAAACGACATGCATAAGAAAACAAAGTGCACAAATAAATAGATGGTCAGGTCAGAAGCATCTTTTGTCCTTTTTTTTATATCAAAAAATGGCACATTAAACAAAAAGATGGAGAAAGTAGGGTGTGGCATTTTTATAGAGGGGGTGGCATAGATTTCCCATTTGGGTGGTCCAAATTATTTTTTGAAATATTTTTAAACCAGGACTGAATGTTAAAATCCTAATGATCCTCAATGACACTATTTTTTTTACTCTTAACGGTTATGGATACTCTAAACGGGATGTGAGATATTGAGTTCCTCCCAATGATAATGTGCAATGAGAATAATTTAAATATAAGACATATAATATTACATCACCCCTCATATGTAATTTAGTTTAAAATATAAATGGTGGAAAATATA
>CANYCX010079334.1:0-11378 GCA_948193385.1 Breynia disticha f. nivosa
TTGTATAATCCTTTCATACAATTAATAAATGATTCATATAAAATGTATATTCAATATCATCAATTCATCTATCATATACATAATCATAATAGTATACAATATGCACATAATCTTATAATTAATACAATCTAAGATAAGAGAGAGGAGATTTGGAGCTCAGCTTTCCAACCACTTTTTTTATCTATCTTCTTTATACCTGAAAATAGAATATAAATAAATGAACCTTTATGAGTTGCGATGTGAAGCCCATTTTTAGAAAGTTCATTTTTCGAATAAATACAAATTTCGCACCCATTTTTTTTCTTTTTAAATGTCAACTCGAACAATCAAGAGAATGGATAAATAAAGGTAAATATAAAGAGTAGCACATACATTTCATTAAACCAACCCAAATACAAATTAACTGTCAAATGTATGCGGAAGCGTATGGTTTTCGGTTTAAAAGAAGGCAAATGATAGAAGCCTATACTGATATGTGTATGGCTATACAAAAGGCAAAAGTATGCATCTCTAAAAATCTCTAGGAGCTAAGCTCCGCCCAAAAGTGAGTCCAAGCACCAGCTACTGTCGATCTGAACATATTTCAGCATAAAACAGGTGAGTATTTTTAATACTTAGTAAGCTTTTGGTCAGTGTCATTCTATGCTGAGGTGTAGGGGAGTCGTCGGCCTCCGCGGCCTATCCTCACCACATACAATTCATTAAGCCTACCTTTAGGCTTACACACAAGATAATGTTAACATGTCTTATACAAGTTTATAATGTGATTTATGTATTATGGAAACCTCCAGAATCATTAGGATTGTTTAGATATGCTTTAGGATGTTATTCCGGTCAAAATTAGGTTTTCTGGGCAAAATAACGTAGGTTTATACCCTAGGTAACGTACATTATTCTTTTCCTAAACTGCAGCATGTATAACATATGCCAAGGTTCAATTAAAATAGGATTATGGTCATTAACGTACGTTATTTATGCAAATAACGTACGTTAATGCTTCAGGTGCATTCTATCCGAATTTTACTAAGTTTCTTTCATGCATACACTTATCAATTCACCCTAGGCATACCAAACAACTCACAAGATATTCATACCATTCCATTATACATCCTAATCAACATACCTAATCATTTAATCACATAATTAACACATTACATCATGAATCAACCCCAATCATACACATCCATACCATTCACCAACATCATTCCATAACACATTGCTTAGGCATAACACATCATCAATTTCCCATTCCTTCATTTGCTCAACATTTCACACATATCATATCATTCTTTTCCACATTTTAAACCATTAAATTTCATATTTGTAATTCACATCATTTGATTTCCACAACATATATATATACTCATTCATTCCATTAGCGTTTCAAGCTCTTAAACAACATCAACCATAAGTAAATGAATTGATGCATTATGAAAATGCTAATGCAACCACACGATGCATTGCTCTGGAGCCTTAAACTTCGCAAGGGAGAGATTCCACTCGATCCCCGCTACTTTGGGCACTTTACCCCTCAATTCAGGAGAGAGACTCCACTCAATCTCTTTGTACATATTGGACACCTGTCCCTTATTTTATAAGAAAAGAGACTCCACTCATCTTCCGTACACATGAGCAATTTACCCCCTCAAATCATATCTCATGCAAAATGCTCATACGATGCCACACGACATGAAATAAATGATAAGAATCATTCCCAAGGCCTGAGCCACACTAATCCAAAATGAGCACCAAACATGAATCATAATGCAAGCCAAGTCTTAATTCATATATCAATGTTCCACATTTTACATTGTACATTCCATACAAATAACACATTCCAAGCAAACCAACAATTTCCATATATTTGGTTCCTAAGAACCCATTTTACAACAACATAACCACACAACCAACAACAATCATCACCAAGCAACCATACAAGTAAAACCACTCTCATTAGTAAGCATTCACTAGTATAACATACACTTCCATGCTTAACAAGCCCCAATTCATTTTCATTTTACGTCAAGAATATCATACATACAAGAATTAACCATTAACAATCCAAACACAACAACTAAGTGGCACAAAAGCACTTACCTCGGGCTCCAAGGTCCAATCCGTTGCCCAATTCCCGAGTCGGGTTTTGAATATCGTTACCTAAACACATAAACATCACATTTCCAATCATTTAACACACAATGTACGTTATTTCAACCCCCTATACAAATTTCTGCCCAAAATCCCCAAAACTCTCCAAAACCCTAATCTCTTAAATCTCACCAAAATGTAAGTTTTAGGGTTAATGGCTCAGAGAATCATGTTCTATATTGAAAACCTAACAAAATCCTACCAAATGTACTTATTTTATAACACATTTCAACTCAGGATTAGAGGTTTAGCTTGATTCCCTTCACTTGAAAACCTAGAGGGAGGAAAGCTTGATTTGAGGCTGAAAGTGTTGTTAATTTGGTGGAAATCTACTGTTCTTGGGTAGGTTTGATGTTTGGAAGGTCAGGAAATGATGGGTAGGAAGTTACGAGAGTGTTTTGGTAGTTAGGAGGAAGTTATGGCTCAGTTTGAATGTGTTTCGGACATTTAATGACATGTACAGGGGCCCATTAACGTATGTTTATTTTCCAAATTAACGGACATTAAATAATTCAACCTTTTGGGCTGCCAACATGAATAATGTATGTTATTCAATGGAATAACGAACGTTATTCCCTCACAGACTGCAAAACATAGAAATTTTCGACTCCTTTCCATTCCGAACATACTAGTATGCTTCCATACACTTTACCCTAACATAACCCTATATTATTCCATATTAAGCGGACATTTTTTGGGGCGTTACATCTGAACTCAGTGAGTAATCAATATACTTAATTTATTCAATATTATATCTATTTTAAACATTCTTTTTAATTATTTACACTTGCATACTATACAATTGTTTCTTTAATTATATACTTAAATATCACATATTTGATTCCATATATTCATATGTTTGAATATCGTAAAACTAATTCTCTGTATTCAGATAAATAAAACTCATTTTATTCTTTTACATATTAATTGTGACAGTATAAATAACATGTTTCCCAAATTACATATCATTATCTTGATTCATGTACATGTAACTCATATTTGTTGATTTCATGTTTACTGTGGTCATAAATTCGAAATCAATCGTGTAATATTCTTCTATTGCCAATAAATACTTCCGTTGCAAATAATATACTTCTGTCTCTGTATGATGGATCATATATAATCACCACCATATCTATCACAACCATATCAATCACCACCATTATCATATATGAATATCATGCATAATTCAAAAATAATTGCTGCAAGATCGCTCGTATGTCTATATGAAATAATATGTGTAATGTCCCAAAATTATAACTTAAATTATGCAAAAAATAATAAAGAGAATAGTGGTAAATGACCTAGGGAATGGTTTGCCTAAATCGTTCCCCAAACCATTTTCAATAAGGACAAAAGTTAAATTTACACGGACAGAAAACTAAAACGGGTAAGCACACGGTTTGGGTAAAGCATTTTCCAAACCATTTTGACCTGACAGGTTTAAAAATTAACCCGCTTGAGACATTTAAGAAAGATGAACAAACCCTAAAACAAACCCTAAACTTTCCCTCCATTTCACCCTGAAAAACCTTCATATTAGAGGCCATAAACACTAAATGTAACCCTATAAACCCGAGGTCTTGTGGATTTTTCTTAAGGAAGAGAGTGCTCAAAGATTCTCTTCGAAAGAGAAAGGTAATCTGTAAATCTGTGTTGATTTTCTTAAGATTTTTAGTTAGGGTTTAGGAAATCATTGTGTTTTGAATGATTTAACGTTAATGGAAGTAATGTGGGTTAAAATGAACAAAGAAAATAAGAGTTATAATAAATTAAGTTTTCTAGGGTTTAGGTAATTTGGGGGTTAAAATGAACAAAGAAAATAAGAGTTAGAAGAAATCATAGTGTTTATATGCCTTGATAATGATTTACTATTGGCATTGGTATGTGAGAATGCACATGAATGCATGAAAATAAGTAAAATGTGGTGGATATAAATGGGAATAATGAGTTGTATTGATTATTGAGTTTGTTAGGTGGCATCATGAGCGGATTGTATTTTTTCTTACAGGTGCACTTTAATGAATAACATGTTTATGAATTTTATGTATGGACCATGGTTTGAGAATAAACATATGTGCATTATGAGTGTTGTATTATGGTTATGGTGATAAACTCGTATAAGATATGAATGATGTGTGCATATTCATGTTGTTCCATGAAACGATAATGTATTGACCTAAATGTGCCAAGTTCTATTGCTGAGAATGTGTGGCTTATGATGTGAATAAGAAATGAATGATGCGGGACATTCATGTGCATGTGATATTGTGGAATTGAGAATGGAATTGGAAATGTTTGATTTGCATTCATTCATGTCATTATTGGCATTTGCATGGGCAAGATTGTATGTTCATGCTGTGAGGTGGTAAAAAGAAAGCGAGACATCTTTTTGTGTGGAAAAGTAATGGGGATTAGCCCAATGAAATCAAAATAACCGAGTGAGATCTCCTTTTAAGAATACGAAAGTTGAGGATTAGCCCAATTGTAAATAAAGGAGCTTGATCTTCTGTTGTTGTGATAAAAGGGGATTTGCCCAATAGAAGAAATTTTGGGCGAGAGCTTGATGTCGGGCTGGGCCCGAGGAAAAGCTAGTGAGAGCTTGGCTTATGAAAATAAAATGGGGGATTATCCCAAATGAAAAGTAAAGAGAGTAAAAGCTCTAAGAAAAGTATTAAGAGTCCCCGGGGCATGCAATGTATGACATGTGATACATTAACATTTCACTCTTGCATCCATTGTGAATATGTGAATTAGTGTGACTTGGAATTTGTATGTGGCATGTTACAAAATTATAAATGTGTTGTGGAATGTGTAATTGGCTATGGTATGTGTAAAAGGAATGCTCTGTGTTAGTATGGGGTTGTTTCGGAATGGTCTCTGTCAATGAATGAAAATGTTCTTATGGTGGTTAAATTCATTGATGAATATATATATATATATATATATATATATATAAATAAGTGTATAAATGTAATGTGAATTATGGGTTTTATTAATGACATGTAATGTGACAATGTGGCTTGGATGGTATGTGACTATACGTGTGTATTAACATTGTAAATAAGAGAGATGAATAATGTGATTGAATAGAAAAAGGATAAAGGGCAATTTGAAGTTAAGGGTAAATGCTAATAGATCAGAGGATGTGTGACGCCAATATTTACAAAGTTCATTTTCAAGAAATACCATTTTTCGCACCTATTTTTTTCCTTTTTGAAACATAAGTTGTAAGAGAGATAAAATGGAAACACAAGTTGCCTCGAACATGAAATACAAAATATATATCAAATTTAGTTTAGAAATGCGGAAGCCGTGGAAATCATTTAGTATGACAACTTATAAATCCCATCTATACTAATGTATGTATAGATACATAACATGCACAAACATTCACAACGCTATTCAGCTGGGAGCTCGACCTTCAGTATCGCACTGCTCGCCTCGCCGATCACGTCGTCCCGTCCCTAGTACCTATTGCTCCGTACAAAATCCAGCAAAACACAGGTGAGTATCTTTAATACTCACCTGTTTGTCCCTCAGTGTCACTACTATGCTGGGGTGCAGGGGTGTTCTTGGCCATCCCTGCCTATCCTCCCTAATGGCACCCTAAAGCATCTCACACAACAATTTCTTTATGTGTTTTATTCTTCTATTTCATGTGTTTATTCACTAAGGAATTCATCATAAATCATTAGGGTACTTTAGATAATCATTCGAACATTATTTAGGCCAAAATAGGGTTTCTGGACTAAAATAACGTATGTTTACCAAGGAATAACGTACGTTATTCATCAACAGGCAAAACCACATTTGCAGGATATGAATAACGTATGTTAACCCTAAATTAACGTATGTTTAAATCCAATTAACGTATGTTTAGGCCTACTAAACCTGCGTTATTTTCAACTGGGCAGCATTCTGTCCATTTCCAAATTACATATCATACTTACACATATTCCACCATACTTAACATATCAATCAACCTTGAAAACACTCAAACAACTCACCTATACTCAAATCACCATGATTATCTATTAAACATATGATTAACAGTCTTAATCAAGATCAAAACAACCAAATTAATCATCAACTCAAACATAGTTGATCCTTACCTTAGTTCATACTTATCGTCGTAACTTACCATACTACTTACATTGACTCACACACACACCATTCGCACACATACATCTCCACTTAATTTATTATCGTATTCACAATAATTGCAAACAAATCAAACAAAAAATCAACATGTTTTCATCATTTCTTCTCTAGTATCCTTTTTAATCACTTATAAGCAATCTCTCAAGGCCAAACCACAAACATACCTCTATTACACATCATACAACAACAAATTCTAATTTTAATCATAACACACCCACACACAAGCCATATACCTCATACCATAATCAAATCCTCAACGTTTCCACAATAAAATCAAGCCATAAAGGTTTCCATACTCAATTACCACAACACATATTATCATATCATTAAACCATTACACATACTACCAATCCAATAGAGCATACAACTCATTCAACTCACATATAACCATACAAGTTTATTTTCATCCATAACTCATACACGAGTCCAAATCATCAAATTGCAAATTATGCTTGCATCATAGCCAAACTCATACACATTCTAGTTCCATGCCATTCAATAATATGCATGCATAATGAATGCTCGTGCAATGCTATTGCATTGTCCACACATATGTACCCTGGCGACTCAATCTGTTTAATATGTACGTGAGAGATTTACTCTCATAGTTCGCAATACCCCTTTATATGAGCTTTTAGCTCAATTGGAAATACCCCTTTATATGAGCTTTTAGCTCGATTGGCAATACCCTTTTTATTATTGAGCTTTCGCTCAAGTTGGCAATACCCCTTTATATATAATGAGCTTTCACTCCATTTTACAAATACCCCTTAATATTTTGAGCTTTCGCTTGGTTTTGGCAATACCCCTTCATGAACATACAAATGATCATCTCATGGTTATATGGCATGTTTATATGAATGGCAATCCATTTCAATCATCATTCACCAACACAACATCATCGTACCATCAAATGCTTAACACATGTCACTAACACTTTCCACATAATGGATTCCCAGGAACATTTTCCTCAACAATATAGACATTAAACATGCACCATCCTTTTCTCAAAAGAATCATAACATACCATAATTAACATTCATCCCCACAACCAACCATACACCTAAATCATTTACTTTAGTAAGCGTACACATACATAACATACACTTTTACATCAATCAAGCTCCAATTCATTTTCATTTTACATCAAGGAACATATTACATACAAGAATTAACCATTAACAATCCAAACACAATAAGTAAGTGGCATAAAGAAATTCAAACACAATAAGTAAGTGGCATAAAAGCAATTACATCGCGCTCCCGCGACTCGATTCGGCCCCAAATCTCTGATTCGGGTTCCGATTGTTGTTTCCTACACACATTCAGTCACATTTACTATAGTTTAACAAACAATGTACCATATTTTATACTTTCTTACCATTTTTCTCGAAATTCCCAAAATCCCCTAAAACCATAATCTCTTAAATCTCACCATATGTTATGTTTTAGGGTTAAACACTCATAGAATCATAAACTACTACCAAAACCCATTAAAACCCTACCAAGTGCAGCTAATTTCCATACCATTTCAGCTTATTTCCTTATTGTAATCCTTAGGTTGGTAGGTTTTTTTAGTGTTTAGGTAAGCCTTGGAATGTTGTTTGGATGTTGAGAGAATGTTTGGGAGTGTTTGGGGAGGTTTTGTCCCGAAATGAGCTGTGTTCGGCCTACTTAAAGACATGTTCGGACCCTAATAACATGTGTTTATTTTAAAATTAACATATGTTAACAAAATGCAGATTTTTGGAATTCCAGTATGAATAATGTATGTTTACTCATGGAGTAACATACGTTAATCCTCAATAACGTAGGTTAACATGTCCATTGGCATACCTTATTTGCATTCCAGCAGCAACATTTAACATTTTTTGACCTCTTTTGATTCCTAACATGCATATACTTATACATACATGCTTACCACTTTTAATAAACATTATACCAACTTAATTAACATCAATTAACATCGAATTACTACATATATCAAGATCAAATCAAACCATAATACACATCAACTTGCATCTCCTCTATTCGTTTCATTTTTCTCCAATCTCATGACTTAACTTCCACTATACTTATGTCATGCATCTATATCATTTTCCAACATCATTACTCATGAATTAAACATAATCCACATTGCATTAGACCTTATTAACACCTAAACATACCTCATCTTATGTTTTATAATTTCATTCGAAAATAAAAGCATTTGTTACTTTAGTTTCAACCATATTAATACAACTTCCTCTGCCCATGCAAGTAATCAAATAACACACCCACATATTTCATTTCTAATAAAAATAATTATTTTCAATTTAAAATGGACTAATTTTTGGGGCGTTACAACTCTCCCCTCCTTAAGAAATTTCATCACCGAAATTGAAGCAAGTTAGGTTTTCAGCCACTTAACTTACTTACTCAAACGCTCTAACTTAAAGCTCGTAGACTTTCAACACACTACAAGGTTCACACATCTGAATAATCAAGACCATATAATTATCTCTCAATCATTATCATACAAGCTGATAATCAAGAATTTAACCTGACTCATCTTAACTTACACGCTCATTTCCATACTAGTGCTATCACTCACAGTGAACATTTTACAATCCAACTATACAATTACAAGTTTACAACCACCCAACCATCAGATTAGCATCGATATCTTGCACTTCTATCACATAAACTAAATCGTAAATACAATCGAATCCTCCTTCAAACTTGTTTAACTTCACCTTAATAGATGCCTAAAACTTTACATGCTCACTGTCAACCTCTCTCCACAAGGGTTTCAAAACCCTCCTTATACTTATACCAATAGTCACATAATCCCCACATTTCACCTTTACTATGCATACATTTGTTTCCATTATCATAAGCAGTCAATCATGAGCTATCGAGTCATGTTACTCATAAAGCTGACATCCGATGGTCATTAGTACAACTGATCCACTTTATTTGGCTTGAGTTCTCTCGTCTAACTCTCACATTACATACATATAGTTGTGCTTGTGATCTTCATCCATAACATAATTACCAGTCCAAGGTAGGTAAACAAGAATGTAATTTGCGATTGCAGAAGAAAGAAATGCATAATGCAGAATTTTTTTGAGAAATGCAAGTAATTCCCTATCTTTGGTCAAGGATATGTGTAAGAAGTCAAGGAATGTACTTCCTTACGCAAAATACAACTCTGGCAACACTTCAGGAGAAAGAACGAGCGAAAGAAACCTCAAGAATCACACGCTATAATCTAATCCTCAAACATACTTTACCATAATCTCACAATATCATCAATTCAGTATTAGTTTTAATGATTGCTTTTCTTTCTATTTCGTCGTATACACACTACAAGATTCTGTGGGTTTAGTGTCCAAAATTTAGAGTCCAACTAAATTTGGACGCTAAATTTGAGCATTTAGAGTCCACGTGGACGCAAAATTTTTAGCGTCCATGTGGACTCTAATTTTGGTGTCGACGTGGACGCCAATTAGGCAGGAATATAAACAGTGTCGCGCGAATTTTGGCGGGCGAATTTGGAGTCCACGTGGACTCTAAATTGGCGTCCACGTGGACGCCAAAAATTTAGCCTCCACGTGGACACCAAGTTTAGAGTCCACGTGGACGCCAAATTGTGGACCCCGTGAATAGTCACGCGGGAAGAATTCTCGCTGGACCCCGTGAATAGTGAAGCAGGAAGAATTCCCGCCAAATTTGGAGTCCACGTGGATGCCAAAATTGGAATCCACGTAGACGTTAAATTTTTGGACTCCGTGAATAGTGTAGCGGGAAAAAGACCCGCCAAATTTAGAGTCTCCGTGGACGCCAAATTTGGCGGGTTTTTTTTCCTCCAAAATGTTATACATATATATGGTTTCATTCTTATGTAAGATGTATACTTCTATAATTAATCTTAAATAATGCTGCTGATTTTCTAGATAGAATAGAGATCGAGGAATTGCTATGATGATTTTTTGCTAAAAGTTTAGACGGATCAAATTGTAAGTTTTCATTTTTTAGCACATATTTCCTGTTTAATATTATTTTTATTTAAGTGAACATATTTGTTTTTTGTATTTCGTATATTGTTACTTTAAATGTTCGTATTTTAGTAATTTATAATGTCCGTGATTATTTAGGTACGAAAAATAAAAAAATGTGTGAGTGGATGTATATACATACTATTGATGGTTTATTGAATGATGAATTTATTGTCGGTGTTGAACAATTCATGGAGTTTTGCATGTCAAATGATACGTTCGATGTAGTTAATTCGTTAGTGCGTTGCCCTTGTAAGAAGTGTCAAAATAGGAAATTTTTTAGTCCTTAGAATGTGAAGGAACATATTATCTATCGAGGGTTTGTAAGCAATTACTATTGGTGGAACACACATGGAGAAACAGAAGAATGAAGGAGGTAGCAGTAGTACATATGATGGGAACCAGAGGAGGGTGAATTATAACGTTGATGACAACATTGGACGTCCCACACAACACGCAGACGAATTTGGAATGAATATTGAGCAGATGGTTTACGATGGTTTTGGTGTGCGTGCTAATATGGATACGGAGCAACAAAATTCTGAAGCAGAAATCCTAAATGTTCAACCCATGCTGGAACCTCCAAATTCGGAAGCTCAACGTATGTTCGATATGTTAGCAGCTGCAAATAGACCATTATGGCCTAGATGTGATATTAGTCAATTGGCTGTAGTGACTGAATTACTTAGTCTAAAATCCAAATTAAGAATAACTGAGCGGGGATATGACATGCCATCAGATTATGCTAGACGTATTTCTCACCCGGAGACAACATTGCTAGAGACATTTTATGACACCAGAAAATTGGTAGAAGGATTGGGTTTGCCATCTGAAGCAATTGATTGTTGCAAAAATAATTGTATAATTTATTGGCGTGCAATCGTGGATAGTACTTGTTGTGATACATGTGGACATCCAAGGTGGAAGCAAGGGAAGGCCAAACTTGTGCCATATTCAAGGATGTTCTATTTGCCGATCACAAAGAGGTTACAAAGATTATTTGCATCGAAGTCCACTGCTGGTCAC
>CANYCX010079454.1:0-11771 GCA_948193385.1 Breynia disticha f. nivosa
TGCCAATCCTAAATTTAAAAGTGAATCCAACGGCTCATAATTTGGCTAATTATTCAACATTAGCCTACCGCAATAGTATATTATCAAACGAAGCAAATCCTTATTATAATATAGATTGGACTTCTCAAAATCTTTTTACGAAAACCATACTCAGAATGTACAAATAAGAAGTTCATCAATTTTCGTGATAAATTGATATTTTAATTCAAGGTGACGGATCCAATATTTTTTAAAAAAGTAAGCAATATTTATGTTAAAATTTTTTATATATAAAATAGATGAGTTAATACAATAATTTTATAATTTTTTATTTATACCGACGATAAAAAAATACTATTAAAGGATTATGTAAAAAGACTATAGAAAAACGGAAGGAAGCGGATCAAACTAGGCATCCTCCCCTTATTGTATAGGCATGTTCGAATGAAGCAACTTGGTCAAATTGATAGATTTTGTTATTTTTAGGGGTGTATTTGTAATTTACAAAGAAAAGAGAGTAAAATATAAAAAGTTAAACATAAATGTGGCATTTCGTATATTTATGTCGTAGCTGTTTCCTGATTAATTAAAAAAGGGTAGAATCCAACGGCCGAGAAGTGGTGAGATATTATAATAATGAAGCAGCGGAGATCTCCTCCATCAAAAAAGGCGCCAAATCCACACCGACTCCATCTTTTTCCCTCCTCTCTCTCCCTCTTTCTCTCTCACACACGCATTTTATGCAAAGCTCAGCCCTTTACTCTGTAAAAATCTTTTTTTTTTTTTATTATCATCTGAATCTCTCCTTGCACTTTGAATCCACTTAACATTTTCACTCACTTATCTAAGAGTTTCTATTCTCTAACCAAACAAGTTGCATTCTTTTTTTCTGTCTGGTTTTACTAAAAATGGGAGTTGAAACTCCTCAAAATCAACACGACGCTGTTGAATTGCGATTCACCCATTTCTGCAAGGTATGAACCCTTTTCAAAATCTTTCTTTTCTCATGCTTTATCGTGTTTGTTTTGATTTTTTGCTGAGAATCTGAAATGGGTTTTGTTGTAGAATGAAGAGTTAGATTTGGGTGATAGTTACTACAAGAAAGCATTGAAGCTTTTTAAAGAAACAAAGCATATGCTGCTTGCTAATGTCTCAGCTATTGGGAATGGAACTGTAAATTCTATATCTTTTTCTGCGTTTTTGATCTTGTTGGGTAGTGATTTTGTTAGCTAATTGGTGTAATTGTGCGTAATAGATGGAAGAAGCAGGACGATACTGGTTTGCATTTACTGTGTATGCTTCTATGAAGCTAAATGAGAAGAACGAAGACATTGTGCCACAGAGTTCTAATGGAATTGGATTTGACTTATGCAAATTATTAAGATCTGCCAAACTCAAGTATGTTTTTCTTAATTTCCTTCTTGTCTTCTTTAAATAATGTGGCCAGATATGTTGTTATGTGGTGATGCTTATTCGTCGTTATTTTTTCAATTATTTCCAGCTTCCCGGATTTCTTTAAGGAGCTACACCAGTTTATTGTGAAGGCTGGCCCTGCCATAAGTAAGATATATGGTGAAGACTGGGAGAGTAGACTCAAGGTATTGAGATGGAATCAATTTTGAAGTTATTTTTTTGACAGGCTTTAATTATCTCTTCGTTTTTCATTTCATTGAGAATGTAGTTGCCTTTTTGTTCTGTTCTTTCTTCTATCAGGCGAAGGAGTTGCAAGCCAATGTTTTGAACTTGTGCGATTTAAGCAAGTGGGTATTATTTCAGAACTATCTGTAGCCTTAGGCAATGACATGGAGTGTTCTGCATTTCATTTTTAATTACTCAATGACGTGCATTGATGTGATTTCTTGAGTTTACATTCAATTTCAATTTTCTTTTACTTCCCATGTGAAAGTTATGATTTAGAAATCATTGCAGTTTCTAACACCCTTCTGAGGCTCTCCCACTGTCTGCTTAAATTTCTCAATGCATGAACGTGCATGATTTGTATGTGCAAGATTGTTGGTGTTGTGTTTGATTTTGTGGGAATATCAAAATCCTGAAACTTGTTTAGTTTCAAGCTTCATCATTCTTCAGATACTTCTCTTTCTTGTGCAAAATTGGTGGTGTCACTTGTATTTAAATTCCAACTGCTGTCTTTATTACTATGATCAGATTCTGCAATATTGATTTAAATTTGCAAAAATGTTTTTTTTTTTACTGTTTTCATGTTGATTCTTTGGTTGAAATGGTTTTTAGGCCATTTAACTTTTCATGTCCATGTATTTTTTCTTTTTGTTGCTTCAGCATCGCAAGATAGCACATGATATACAGGATGGGTAGTGGTGCATGTTTATTTTGTTGCCGTTGGGATAACCTATTTATGTTTTACATGCAATTACTTCAGTAAACGATCATGCAATGCATCTTGCGACTGGTTTTCTGAATCGGATGTCAGTCCGGATACTAATTCAAGCTTCTGATTATTAACTTCTCTTTTAATGTCAAAAGGTTCTACAAGCGTGTATATCGGGAACACTTCTTGATGATTGAGACTGAAGGTGGTAAACAGTCTTTAGTTTCCAGCAAGACAGAAACAATGCCAGGGCACTATCGTTTTGGATGGTTGCTGTTTTTGGCTCTACGTGTACATGCATTCAGTCTTTCAACAGATCTAGTGACTTGTACAAATTGTTTGGTATCTGTACTGGTTAGTTTTACTCTGCTCTGTATGACCATTTTGTGCCATCATTAAGATTATAGACCTGCTTATACAAGAGGTTTAATATAATTTATCCCTTTTCTTTCTTGGTTTTCCTTCTCCCCTTTGGTTATTCAACAATATTTGCTCTGTCAGTTGCTTGTGTTTCTTATAAGATCTATGTAAAAACAGTTAATTGTTTCTCATTCTTTCTATTGTATTAGGCCGTTTTAGTTATACATAATCCTGTTCGTTTGCGGAAATTCAACTTTGATGACAGTAATTGGTTTGGTAAAGATCTTTCACTTTGGAAACATTACTTGGATTACTTTTTTTTTGAGTTGGGTGGCGGATGTCTGATCCTATCATCTTTGTTGTAGTCAAGAAAGGCCATAAAGGGATTGATCTGCCTGGATCACTTTGCAACAAATATAACACATCAGAGGAAGAGCTATGTAAGACAATACAAAAGACCAATTATTTAATAGAAAACATCCTGAAGAAAAAGCCACTTTTGGCAACTGAGTATAAAAACGAAAATTTGAAGAATATTGATTCAGGTATGCTTATGTAGCAATATACACAATTTAAAATCTTAATTGAAGCTATATCTCTCATCCTTTTGAAAAGCCAGTGCTTGTTGTGCAGATGATTTGACGTATTATGAAGATTTAGTGGATTTGTCTCTACATTCCAATTTAAGTATTTTAGAGAAGGATTATGATGATGCAATTTGTAATAAAGCTGAACTGGATGAAAGGGTGTTTATCAATGAAGATGACACCATACTTGGTTCAGGAAATGTTTTTGCTGGAACTGTGGACGTGATTGGCAACAAGGTTAGTTTATTTTATCATAAAAAATATACCATTCTGTGTGGATTTCATAGTAGCATGTTAGATGTCCTGTGATTTATTTATTTATTTATTTATTTATTTTCCTACGTGGTTTATTAACATAATATTATTCTTTTCCCATATAGAGAAAGTTTGATTTGATTTCGTCGCCATCAAAGACAATTGCAAGTCCGCTTTCCCCCTTTCGTTCTCCAGCTTCTCGTTCAAATGTTATTGTTGGCAATTCCATGGTGGCGACTACACCTATAAGTACTGCAATGACAACAGCAAAGTGGCTTCGAACTGTTGTTTCGCAATGTTCACCAAAACCTTCATTACAGCTAGAGCGTTTCCTAGCATCATGTGATAGAGATGTAGCTAGTGATGTCACACGCAGGGCAAATATTATTTTGAAAGCTATATTTCCTACTAGTTCTGTGGAGGAGCGTTCTCTGACTGGAAATTCACAGAGCACAAACCTTATGGACAACATTTGGGCCGATCAACGAAGGCTGGAGGCCCTCAAGTTGTATTATAGAGTTCTGGAAGCAATGTGTACAGCGGAGTCCCAAAAGCTGCATGCATCTAATTTGACCCCTCTATTGACTAATGAGAGATTCCACAGATGTATGCTTGCTTGTTCTGCTGAGCTAGTTCTAGCAACACACAAGACTGTTAATATGTTATTTCCTGCAGTTTTGGATAGGACAGGCATTACAGCTTTCGATCTTAGCAAGGTAATAGAGAGTTTTGTTAGGCATGAGGAGACTCTTCCAAGGGAGTTGCGGCGACATTTGAATTCGTTGGAGGAGCGACTTTTGGAAAGCATGGTGTGGGAAAAAGGTTCATCAATGTACAATTCATTGGCAGTTGCAAGACCTGCTTTGTCAGTTGAGATTAATCATTTGGGTCTATTAGCTGAACCAATGCCATCTCTGGATGCCATTGCCTTGCTTATTAATTTTTCTTCTGAAGGCTTGCTGCCTGCAGCTTCTTTGCAGAAGCTTGAAAGCTCTCCTGGTAATTGTTGTGTCTCCTTATTGTTTGTTTCTCATGAAGCATTTGTTATTTTTATTTTTTGTTGTTGTTGCTGTTGTGAACCATGTAGAATCTGATATAGCTGAGTTACTAAGTTATTGTTTACTCTCATACCACTAAGCTATCATTTTTCAGGTCAGATTGAGGACATAAGATCTCCAAAGAAACAGAGCAATGACCCTCGCAGCATGTTAGTTGAACGAAATTCATTTACATCACCCGTGAAGGATCGTTTACTGGCCTTGACCAACATCAAATCAAAACTATCATCGGCTCCCTTACAATCAGTATTTGCAAGGTAACTGAGGCTAATTGACCTAAGAGGCTAATTTAATCCACTGTAATTGAATGGACTTTTCATTTCTAGTTATTCGTTCTGTACCTGATTTTTTGTTTCAGTCCAACACGTCCAAACCCAGGTGTAGGAGGGGAAACATTTGCAGAAACTGGAATCAATATATTCTTCAGCAAGGTACTACACGTGTCTTAAGACTAATTAGTGATGTACCCTTGTTTAACAATCTAAGGTTCTATTTTTAGTCAGTTTTATAAATAATTGTGAGATTTTTTACGTTTGAACCCTACATTTTTATGGCATGCATTTTGAGGACTAGGCCATATGAGGTTATTACTTATTAGTCAGATAGTTGATCTGGCTTTGGAGACCATTATAGCTTAAAACTTCCCAACTGTACTTAAAGTTTTAAAAGAATTCATTATTGAAATCTAGGCTTTTAATTGATGAACTAGAACATGGATAAGAAAAGCTTGAATATTCTAGACCGAGTTCCAGCTTATGTTGCAGTCTCAGGCTATGTAGTTTAGCTCAAGTAATGTGGCAAAAACTGCTGAAGCTGATATATTAGAGGATTCAGAATATTCTTTCGCTACTATCCTTGTTTAGATGTTGTGAATAGATTGGCTTATTGTCTCTGGTAATGTAAAGGCTGCCTACTATTTCTGACTGTATCTGCCATGTCAGAATTAATGTCTAGCATTGAGAAAAGTAGTGACTTGTTCGAGGAATATTTCCTTAAGAATAAAGTCTTTCAGAATTTTTTTTAACTCCTAAAATGTTGAAGTCAAATTGAGATTCCTTTAAAAGAATCAAGTCATATTGAGAATTGGATATTGGCAAATAATATGATCATGCATGAAAGATAGTTACAGGTACAGCTTGAGTCAATTTTTTTTTTTCATCGTTAATGGGCAAGAATTTCTTCCTCTGTAGATAATGTCTCATAGGGATCTTATTCAGGAATACCATTTTTTAGAGATTCCTTTATAGGATATATTGTCTCTAGGATTTCCATAAATCTCTAATAGGAGTTATTCTGTCAAATAACAGCTGGTGGCATTTTAATCAAAACAGATCAAATTATAGGAAAGTTTCCTAATTAGAAACTCCTATTCATTATGGATTCTATAAAGTATAAAGAGAAAAAAAAATGTTAACAAAGCGAATCAAGGCGATTTCCTCCTGGTTCATTGCCCTGGGACAAGATCCTGTTAGTTGGTCTATATTAACAGCTTCGTCATTGCTCAAATTGTTTTGGTTTGCTGTGTTGGATAATTTAATCTACGTCTGTTATTGTTAAAAAAAAGAATCTACATGTGTAATGTGTTCTGATATTTACTTGCATTTGTCGTGTGTAGATTAACAAGTTGGCGGCTGTCAGAATCAATGGCATGATTGAAAAGCTACAGCAACCTCAGCAGCACATAAGAGAGAATGTTTACTGTCTTTTTCAGAAAATACTTAATCATCAAACGTCACTCTTCTTTAACCGCCACATTGATCAAATCATCCTATGTTGTTTTTATGGAATTGCAAAGGTTGGTTTTCATATCGGAAAGTTCAGTGGTAGCAGCGCATTCTCGCTTAGTTTGCTTTCCGATCTAAACCGTCTATTTTTTCTTGTCTTTGCTTGCAGATTTCCAAAATTAGTCTGACCTTTAAAGAAATCATTTGCAACTACAGGAAGCAACCACAATGTAAACCACAAGTTTTCCGCAGTGTATTTGTTGATTGGTCATCAGAACGCCACAGTGGAGTATGTTGGTTCATCTCCAATTTTTTTGATGACATTATCATCTGTATAGATTTACGTCTAACTGTTTGATTGGTTTAACAACAGAGGAGTGGCCAGGATCACGTTGATGTTATTACATTCTATAATGAGATATTTATTCCAGCTGTGAAGCCTTTGCTTGCAGAGATTGGTTCTTCTGGAACACCAGTGAAGCAAAACCAGGTTATGGGGATTGACAATAATAGAGAAGGTATAATATTCAAAGCATTTCTTTGTAATGCAACTTTACTTCGTTTTTTTTTTTGAAACTATTGACTCAATTTTCAAGCTACTTTTTAAAATGTTTCTGTTTATGTTATGCCAAATTAGCTCCCGCATCACCTGGAGTTTCTCTTTTCCGCAATCTTCCTGATATGTCTCCCAAGAAAGTATCTGCTGTCCATAATATATACGTTGTTTCTCCATCGAGGACGTCGAAGGTACTTCCTTTTCTTTTAACGTTTTCATTTTCAGTCCTTGTAATGTCCCCTTCGAATTTTGATCATTTATATTAATTGTTTTAACTGGTGTTCACAATTTTAGTATGTATGGTCGAGTTACTGAAGCATAGTGAGAAATGTGTTACTTCAAATTATACTTGTGTTTAGTATTTTATCATTTCATTGGTACGGCTCATTTTTGGTTAATCTCACCCAGACAATTAAGCTTGAAATTTGGCGCCATTTGTTATTTGTTTCAATTTATGTGTTGGATTGCTGTAAAGAGGCTACTTTTACTCTTTGCAAATATGGGGACTCAAACTTGGGACACCCGATTTGAATTGAGTTGTCAGTTTTTTCATAGTGATGTTTATCATTTTATGAACAAATTGCTTACTTTATGAATCCAATCCCATTGAGCAAACAAATGCTATATTGTATAATTGAGATATTACAGGTCAAAGTTGATGCTATGGGTTGATGGTTCAATTTGCTGAAGTGAAACAAAGGGGTTGTGGTGCATGGAAGCTAAATAGTAACAAGGACATAGGCATTAAAAAAAAATAAATTAAACTACTTTCATTTATACTCAAGGCCTTATTATCGTTTTGTATTTCATTTATTTGAACTGATATGAAGTGTGTCCTGTGCTGCATATAGACTGCTATTTTGCTGTGACTAATGCAAATATGTTAGCAGAATTTTCCGAACCACGCGAGGGGTTTCCCTGACCTAGTATTGTTTTGCTTTTGTAGATGGAAGCCTTGATTTCGAATAGCTCAAAAAGCTACTACGCATGTGTTGGAGAAAGCACTCATCCATATCAGAGCCCTTCAAAAGACCTAACCGATATTAACAACCATTTGAAAAGGTACGTTTCGTAATGTTTGCAGCCGGAAGACTGCAGATTTGCTAGTGTGTTTTGCTTTGCTTCGCTTCAAGTAATGTTATGGCTGCATGTTTTCTGCAGCAACAAGAAGGGTAAAGTACTGAAACTAGACGTGGATGTTGGGTTGGTTAGTGATTCTATGGTGGTAGATAGCCTGCAGCATCAGAATGGGAGCGAGGCAATGCCATTAGGTGTTGCTTCAAAGTCTGAGCCATAATTAACAAGTAGATTTGGTGAATTGTGAATAGTTGGTGCATGTCAGTGTAACAAGGCATATCGGCATGGGTGTAGTGAAATGTGCTGTAAATAAACTGTCACCATCTCATCTCTGTTTGTGTTTTATTTGATGAGTTTGAAAAAGAAGTTGGCTTTAACTTACTACATTTTCGTTAACATTACTACCACATAGTTTAGTTTAGGGTGTAAGTGATTTGGTTTGTGGTTGTGGGAGTAGTTTGTCGGTCTTTGGGATCCTTCTCGGGAAGATTAGTATACTTTTTTTTCATTAGGGTTTAATTTAACGTTTGTGAAATTATGATGAGATAATTTTGGAGAATTGTAAAGATAAAATTGGAATGTTTTTTAAAAATATTCTTTTAAATGTTTATTAATCTTGTTGGGATTAAAAGAAAGAAACAAAAGCAAGAGATTCATATAATATATGAACATGAAATGTTTGAACAAACGACTTAAGTCAAAATAGTTATATTTTGCATACTAGTTATATTTTACAAAAGTAAGATATATAATTATTTATTTATTTTTATCTGGAAGTTAATTATTTTAACAAATAATTTTAAAAAAAATTAAAAATTTTAGAATAGATATTTTTCATCTCTAAGTATGTCAAAGGGTAACATGGAGTATTCATATGATTAGATTACAAAAAGGTCACATAAACACTATCTTTGGAGTAAAATTTGCCATTATTTTTGCAAATATGACAAATAAAAACAAACTCGAGTTGTAACATACCTTTTACTTTATGACAAATGCAGATAGCTTAAAAAAATTAAAGAAAAATATAATTTTAGAAATATATCATTAATTATTTTATTAGATTGAAATAAAAATACAAAAGTCTAAATCTTAGTTTGTTTTTAAGTGGTTGTTTTAATTTTTTTTCAATTCTTATATAAGAATTTTATCTGATGTAATTATATTCATTATCATCTACGGAGTTATGTTTAAATTGTTGTTAACAATTAGTTGACAAATTAGCATTAATTATATGATTAACGTAATTATTTAATTTTATTTTTTTATTAATATAATTATTAATATTATAAAAATTGAATTTTTCTCATAATTACAAAATCATAAATTTAAAGGAATTGCTTGTGCTATAATATCCGGAAATGATGCCATTGTCACCAAACACCCAAATGTCTCGTCCCACCAAACTAGTGTGTGTGACCGGAGCAAGTGGCTGCATCGGCTCCTGGCTCGTCCAGCTTCTCCTCCAACGCGGTTACTCCGTCAACGCCACGGTTAAAAACATCAGTTACTTCCTCTCTATCTCACTCACTTAACACTTTATTCACTCTCTTTCTGGATAACTTTTCAAATAAGGTGCAATGCAGATGACGAAAAGGAAACGAAGCATCTAGAAGCATTACCTGGAGCTGACACGCGTCTCAACCTCTACCAAATTGATCTCCTCAACTATGATTCTATCGCCACTGCAATCGACGGCTGCGATGGTGTCTTCCATCTCGCTTCACCCTGCATAGTTGATCGAGTTCAAGAACCTCAGGTGACATGCTTGTTTTTGTTTTGATTTGATTTGGTTAGGATTGGAATAATTGGTAATTTGAATGAATGAGCAGAGGGAACTTCTGGATCCGGCTATTCAAGGGACTACAAACGTACTAATGGCTGCCAAGGAAAAAGGAGTGAGGCGCGTGGTGATTACCTCATCTATCTCTGCTATCACTCCCAGTCCTAGTTGGCCTGCTGACCTTATCAAGTCTGAGGATTGTTGGACTGATGTTGACTACTGCAAGCAGAACGAGGTGTCTCATTACTCATCACTGCATTCTGTTTAACCACAAATCCAACCATGCCTACCACCCTCACTTTTATTCCTATGTAACCACAACACACGGATCTTTGCTTCACTATTACTTCATTTTTCTCATTTCGACTTGTGATTTCATGTTGCCTAGAATCCTTTAACATTATTTTTATTTTCACTAATCATTTTTTGTTTGCACGTGATAGTTGTGGTATCCTTTATCGAAAACTCTAGCTGAGAAAGCAGCATGGGAATTTTCAAGGGAGAAGGGACTGGATGTGGTGGTGGTTAATCCTGGAACCGTGATGGGTGATGTTATCTCACCAGTACTAAATGCTAGCATGTTGATGCTTGTGCGCCTTCTCCAAGGTATTTCTTTTTAACTCAAATCTAAACTAAAAGCGAGTTGGATGCAGTGGTTCTTGTATGTTTTTTATGTGTTTTTCTCTTGCCAATCTTCCATAGGATGTTGTACTCCTTTTCCCAACTAGAACTGCAGAAAACATATATGGGTTTTGCTTACAGGATTTGAGATTTTTCATCAGGATAACATTACGATCAAGCACCATGTTTTAGTAGGAAAGGAATGGAAACAGAACTCAGGGAATAGTAGTGAAGAACTGGGATTCCCTTGTGAAGTTACCTAACTTGCATATGTGATTTTATTTGTTGTGAAATTACCACTTCAGCTGCATGGTTTACTGTCTGATAGTGCATCTAGCACGATTAGTAATAATAATTCACTCATTGCACATGCAATTTTATGTGCTGAAGTAAGCTAAAACCCGTTCGTTTAAAATTTTGATCTTTTCGACTCTCTAAGCACTAAAATGCAGGCTGCACAGAGACATACGAAAACTTCTTTATGGGATCTGTCCATTTTAGAGATGTTGCCTTGGCACATATCATGGTATATGAGAATCCTTCAGCTAGAGGTCGGCACTTGTGTGTTGAAGCTATATCTCACTATGGTGACTTTGCGGCCAAGGTTTCAGAATTATACTCTGAATATAATCTGCCCAGGTAACAAGATTGCCTTTTCTTGCGTAGGCCTTTTGGATAAATATTGACTTGTGCACTAGGATATCAGTTTCTGATAACTCACAACAGTAACCTTACTAAATTTGGTCACATTTTTCTTCATCTTCGTTGTGCTTCTCGAGCTTTTGAGCTGAGTATCACCTCATTAAGACTTGGTTCATTTAACCAGTATAGCCTAACATTTTGTTCACGAACAGGCTCTATTGTAAACAAGCGAGCTCGACCGAGCTTTTATTGAGCTCAAATTCGAACAGCTCGCGAGCAGCCCAGCTTATTTACACCCGTAGGTGAAATTGAGGGAATTAGAAACCAAATATTTAATTTGAACATGTGTTGCACATCCTTGGAAAAACTAAGAACCTTTTATCTGTTGCTTTCAGCTTATAAAACTCTTGGTTTTTTTATGCTTTATTGTATTATACAGCTTCATGGTGTGTTTTTTTCTGGCCAATCCATATTCTTGTTCTGTCTTTCAGCTTAATGCTTTACACAGTCGCTCTTTAGCTTAACTGAAAAACTAGTGTGCTTCTTTAGCAAGAAAAAAATGAAGCTTAACTGAGAAATCTGCCCTGTTTTACAGATTGCCGAGGGATACTCAACCAGGGTTGTTGAGGTCAAAGAATGGAGGAAAGAAGCTGATGGAGATGGGTTTAGAATTTATACCAATGGAGCAGATTATAAAGGATGCTGTTCAATGTTTGAAGAGGATGGGATTCATTTCTTGAGCTTCTTTCAACTTCTTTTGGTGAAAGATGTAGGTAGGTGGA